>JAXCGZ010017113.1:125000-134294 GCA_037179515.1 Halocaridina rubra | reverse complement strand
GATATAGTAGCAATTACAGAGACTAAGTTGAGTGAGAACATAAACAGTGTCACAGTTTTTCCTAAGGGCTTCAGAATACTAAGGGTCGAAAGATCTGAGAGGACTGGTGGAGGGATAGCACTGCTCATAAGTGAGAGGATTCAAGTTGAAGAAATAAACTTGGCTATAGAAAGTGAGTTCAGGGAATTTCTTGTTGCTCGCATAAATACTGGGTCAGAGAGCATTATAATAACTGTTGTATACAACCCACCAAGGAACCAAAATAGGCTTGAAATTTATGAGGAAAGTCATATAGGTACGATTGAAGTCATAAACTCAGTTGTTAACATGGCGCGGGAGAAAAAATGTAGGATTTTGATTATGGGAGACTTTAATCATAAAGAGATAGATTGGATAAATCTTGACCCACACAGTGGTGAGGACTCATTTGGGGCAAGATTCCTAGATTGCGTACAAGGGAATTTCCTACACCAACATGTAATGGAACCAACAAGAGCCAGGGGTGGGGATGAGCCATCACTACTTGATCTGGTGTTCACAGATAATGTGTTGGATATTGAAAATATTGAGTATGAACCACCAATTGGAAAGAGTGACCACTGTGTGTTGTTGATGGAGTATATCATTGAAGACATTCTTCCGGAGAGTAGAGGCACTGAGGACATGAGGAGGAACTATCCGAAAGGAGATTACATCAAAAGAATGAGCTTTTTGCAGTTATTGACTGGAGAACCTTATTTTACAACAAATCTGTACAAGAAATGTATGACATCTTTTGTGAGAAATATGGGAAGATAGTAGATTGCTGCATACCTGTCACCAAAGTAGGTGTAATTCATGCCAGAGAGAAATGGTTCGATAATGGGTGTAAAAGAGCTAAGGAGTGGAGAGACAAATGCTGGAAAAGGTATAGGAGGAGAAAAAACATAAATGCCTGGCAAACCTACAAAAGAGCAAGAAATGACTACCTAAGTAAAAGGAGAGAGGCAGAGAGAGATTATGAGAGGGCCATCACCAGGAAGGCTAAAGAAAATCCCAAGCTTTTCCACAGCTTTATCAGAGGAAAACTGAAGGTAAAAGAACAGGTTTTAAGGCTAAAGAGAGCGGATGGAAGCATCACTGAGACGGACGAAGAGATCTGCAAAGAATTGAACAAGGAGTTTCAGTCAGTATTTACAGTAGAAAATACCCCACCCCCTCAGATTGCAGTGATAGAAGCTCAAGGGCCGGTATTAGAGAACATCAACCTTACAGCCACAGAGGTATGCAAGGCGCTGATGGATTTAGATGTTCATAAAGCTACAGGTCCTGATGACATATCCCCTCATGTGCTTAAAAAATGCGCAAACACAATATCAGTGGCACTAAGTATCATATTTAAGGAGTCACTGGAGTCGGGGGAGATTCCAAGATGCTGGAAACAAGCAAATGTGATACCTATCTTCAAAAAGGGAAGGAGGGATACGGCTCTGAACTATAGACCAGTTTCCTTGACCAGCATAGTTTGCAAAGTTATGGAGAAACTACTAAGGAAACATATCTCTCTTCACTTGGAATCCTTCAACTTTTTGTCAGTGAGGCAACATGGCTTCAGAGAAGGTAGATCAACAGTAACAAACTTATTAGAATTTTATGATGAGGTAAGCCAAATCTTACAGGAAAGAGAGGGCTGGGCAGATTGCATATTCCTAGACTTCCAGAAAGCGTTTGACACTGTTCCACATGGGAGACTTATTAGGAAGCTGCAATCAATGGCTAGAATAGGTGGAAATGTCTTGGAATGGATAAAAACTTACTTAGAAGGAAGGGAACAGAGGGTTAGAGTAAGACACTCAGTGTCTGAATGGAGAAGAGTTAGTAGTGGAGTTCCACAGGGTTCAGTTTTAGGGCCACTTTTGTTCCTTGTATATGTAAATGACCTACCAGAGTGTGTAAATTCATTCATGAATATGTTTGCAGATGATGCAAAGATTGTGAAGAAAGTAAAAAACGAGAACAATGGTAGAGAACTTCAGGAGGATCTAAATAATCTGCATGAGTGGTCAGAAAAGTGGCTAATGAAATTCAATACCTCAAAATGTAAGGTAATGAGAATGGGTACAAGTGCAAGAAGGCCCAAGCTTGACTACTCGGTGGCTGGAGTACAACTTCAAGAGACAGAAAATGAGAGAGATCTAGGAGTAAACATACTGGCAGATTTGTCTCCAGAAATACATATAAATGGCGTAGTAAGGGCAGCATATGCATTCTTATCAAATGTAAGGGTAGCCTTCAGGCACATGGACAAGGAAATGTTCAGAAATATTTATGTAACCTATGTGAGGCCAAAACTCGAATATGCAGCCCCCTTTTGGAATCCGCACTTGAAAAAGCACATAGCTAAGCTTGAAAAAGTTCAAAGACATGCCACGAAACTGGTGCCAGAAATACGCAATCTCGGTTATGATGAGAGGCTGAGGGAATTAGACTTGCCATCACTCGAAGCTAGAAGAGTAAGGGGGGATATGGTGACAGTCTTTAAATTCCTTCATGGTTATGATAGAGTGGATAGGGATCGATATTTCGATATGGCTGGCTCTAGAACTAGAGGTCATAGTTTGAAGCTTCGTAAGAAAACTTGTTTGCAGGGTGTAAGGAAATACTTTTTCAGTGTAAGAGTAGTTGATAATTGGAATTCGCTAAGCGAGGAGGTAGTTAATGCTATCTCAATCCATAGTTTTAAGGACAGGTATGATAAGTATCACTAAGTCTAAAAATGGAACCGATCAGGAGACTGGAAGATACGAGCTTTGGGCTCTTTCCCGTAAACACAATTAGGTAATCACATACACACACGCACACACACATACACAAACATACACACACACATGCACACACATACACACACACACACACTAGGTAAATATTCGAGGG
This sequence comes from Halocaridina rubra, assembly GCA_037179515.1. Classification (NCBI taxonomy): domain Eukaryota; kingdom Metazoa; phylum Arthropoda; class Malacostraca; order Decapoda; family Atyidae; genus Halocaridina; species Halocaridina rubra. Next base: position 131,381 of record JAXCGZ010017113.1, on the reverse strand, counting down.
AAGGAAAGCCGAGACCAACAAAAGTAACCTTTGAGAGAGGGGAAACATGTAGGGAAATATTGTTGAAAAAAAAAAGTCTAAAAGACCTTCAAGAATTCAAAGAAGTGTTCATTAGACAATACAGAACACAGGAAGAGATGGGAAAGATAAAAAACTTGTTGCAAGAGGCAAGAAGGTTAAATGATGAAAGAAATGAAAACGAGAAGAATAATTTTCATTACAGAGTTCTTCCAGACAAAGGGGAGATAAAGAAGATAATGACAGAAGATCAGGGGATGGGGCCTCATTAAGATTGTTATACACAAATGCTGATGGATTAGCTGGTAAGGCAGTAGAATTAAAAGATAGGATTCACAACAGTAAGGCAGATATAGTAGCAATTACAGAGACTAAGTTGAGTGAGGACATAAACAGCATCACAGTTTTTCCTAAGGGTTTCAGAATACTAAGGGTTAAAAGATCTGAGAGGACAGGTGGAGGGATAGCACTGCTCAAAAGTGAAAGGATTCAAGTTGAAGAAATAAACTTGGCTATAGAAAGTGAGTTCAAGGAATTTCTTGTTGCTCGCATAAATACTGGGTCAGAGAGCATTATAATAACTGTTGTATAAAACCCACCAAGGAACCAAAATAGGCTTGAAGTTTATGAGGAAAGTCATATAGGTACTATTGAAGTCAAAAACTCAGTTGCTAACATGGCACGGGAAAAAAAATGTAGGATTTTGATTATGGGAGACTTTAATCATAAAGAGATAGATTGGATAAATCTTGACCCACACAGTGGTGAGGATTCATTCGGGGCAAGATTCCTAGATTGCGTACAAGGGAATTTTCTACACCAACATGTAATGGAACCAACAAGGGCCAGGGGTGGGGATGAGCCATCACTACTTGATCTAGTGTTCACAGATAATGTGTTGGATATTGAAAAAATTGAGTATGAACCACCAATTGGAAAGAGTGACCACTGTGTGTTGTTGATGGCGTATATCATTGAAGATATTCTTCCTGAGAGTAGAGGCACTGAGGACATAAGGAGGAACTATCGGAAAGGAGATTACATCAAAATGAATGAGCTTTTTGCAGTTATTGACTGGAGAACCTTATTTTACAACAAATCTGTACAAGAAATGTATGACATCTTTTGTGAGAAATATGGGAAGATAGTAGATTGATGCATACCTGTCACCAAAGTAGGTGTAATTCATGCCAGAGAGAAATGGTTCGATAATGGGTGTAAAAGAGCTAAGGAGTGGAGAGACAAATGCTGGAAAAGGTATAGGAGGAGAAAAAAACATAAATGCCTGGCAAACCTACAAAAGAGCAAGAAATGACTACCTAAGTAAAAGGAGAGAGGCAGAGAGAGACTATGAGAGGGACATCACCAGGAAGGCTAAAGAAAATCCCAAGCTTTTCCACAGCTTTATCAGAGGAAAACTGAAGGTAAAAGAACAGGTTTTAAGGCTAAAGAGAGCAGATGGAAGCATCACTGAGACGGATGAAGAGATCTGCAAAGAATTGAACAAGGAGTTTCAGTCAGTATTTACAGTAGAAAATACCCCACCCCCTCAGATTGCAGTGATAGAAGCTCAAGGGCCGGTATTAGAGAACATCAACCTTACAGCCACAGAGGTATGCAAAGCGCTGATGGATTTAGATGTTCATAAAGCTACAGGTCCCGATGACATATCCCCTCATGTGCTTAAAAAATGCGCAAACACAATATCAGTGGCACTAAGTATCATATTTAAGGAGTCACTGGAGTCGGGGGAGATTCCAAGATGCTGGAAACAAGCAAATGTGATACCTATCTTCAAAAAGGGAAGGAGGGATACGGCTCTGAACAATAGACCAGTTTCCTTGACCAGCATAGTTTGCAAAGTTATGGAGAAACTACTAAGGAAACATATCTCTCTTCACTTGGAATCCTTCAACTTTTTGTCAGTGAGGCAACATGGCTTCAGAGAAGGTAGATCAACAGTAACAAACTTATTAGAATTTTATGATGAGGTAAGCCAAATCTTACAGGAAAGAGAGGGCTGGGCAGATTGCATATTCCTAGACTTCCAGAAAGCGTTTGACACTGTTCCACATGGGAGACTTATTAGGAAGCTGCAATCAATGGCTAGAATAGGTGGAAATGTTTTGGAATGGATAAAAACTTACTTAGAAGGAAGGGAACAGAGGGTTAGAGTAAGACACTCAGTGTCTGAATGGAGAAGAGTTAGTAGTGGAGTTCCACAGGGTTCAGTTTTAGGGCCACTTTTGTTCCTTGTATATGTAAATGACCTTCCAGAGTCTGTAAATTCATTCATGAATATGTTTGCAGATGATGCAAAGATTGTGAAGAAAGTAAAAAACGAGAACAATGGTAGAGAACTTCAGGAGGATCTAAATAATCTGCATGAGTGGTCAGAAAGGTGGCTAATGAAATTCAATACTTCAAAATGTAAGGTAATGAGAATGGGTACAAGTGCAAGAAGGCCCAAGCTTGATTACTCGGTGGCTGGAGTACAACTTCAAGAGACAGAAAATGAGAGAGATCTGGGAGTAAACATACTGGCAGATTTGTCTCCAGAAATACATATAAATGGCATAGTAAGGGCAGCATATGCATTCTTATCAAATGTAAGGGTAGCCTTCAGGCACATGGACAAGGAAATGTTCAGAAATATTTATGTAACCTATGTGAGGCCAAAACTCGAATATGCAGCCCCCTTTTGGAATCCGCACTTGAAAAAGCACATAGCTAAGCTTGAAAAAGTTCAAAGACATGCCACGAAACTGGTGCCAGAAATACGCAATCTCAGTTATGATGAGAGGCTGAGGGAATTAGACTTACCATCACTCGAAGCTAGAAGAGTGAGGGGGGATATGGTGACAGTCTTTAAATTCCTTCATGGTTATGATAGAGTGGATAGGGATCGATATTTTGATATGGCTGGCTCTAGAACTAGAGGTCATAGTTCGAAGCTTCGTAAGAAAACTTCTTTGCAGGATGTAAGGAAATACTTATTCAGTGTAAGAGTAGTTGATAATTGGAATTTGCTAAGCGAGGAGGTAGTTAATGCTATCTCAATCCATAGTTTTAAGGACAGGTATGATAAGTATCACTAAGTATAAAATGGAACCGATCAGGAGACTGGAAGATACGAGCTTTTGGCTCTTTCCCGTAAACACAATTAGGTAATCACACACACACACACACACACACACACACACACACACACACATATATATATATATATATATATATATATATATATATATATATATATATATATATATATATATATATACATATACATATACATATATATATACATATATATATGTATATACATATATATATATATATATATATATATATATATATATATATATATATATATATATATATATATATATATATATATATATATATATATATATATATATATATATACACACATACACACACACACACACACACATATATATATATATATATATATATATATATATATATATATATATATATATATATATATATATATATATATATATATATATATATATATATATATATACACACACACACACACACACACACACACACACACACATATATATATATATATATATATATATATATATATATATATATATATATATATATACATATACATATACATATGCATACATATATATATATATATATATATATATATATATATATATATATATATATATATATATATATATATACATATATATATATATATATATATATATATATATATATATATATATATATATATATATATATATATATATATATATATATATATATATATATATTACCAAATAAGCACATTCCATATGTGAAAACATGAATCATTTTTTAACCCGACCGGGACTCGAAACTAGGACTTATGATTGCTAAGTCAAGGCGCTACCACTACACCACAGAAGGTTAAAAGGAATCCAACCTTATAGCTTATATCTGCTACCCTTAGGAATGAACACATTCTAACTGAATGTCACTATATTCATATTACAGATTCCCCAACCTCACTCGTGGCTTCATTTTAGCATTTAATTCAAATCCTAATCTCATTCGAGCCATGAAATTACCAAATAAGCACATTACATATGATTACTAAGTCAAGGCACTACCACTACACCACAGAAGGTTAAAAGGAATCCAACCTTATAGCTTATATCTGCTATACTTAGGAATGAATACATTCTAACTGAATGCCACTATGTTCATATTACGGATTAATCAACCTCACTCGTGGCTTCATTTTAGCATTTAATTCAAATCCCAATCTTATTCGGGCCATGAAATTACCAAATAAGCACATTACATATGTGAAAACATGAATCATTTTTTACCCCGACCGGGACTCGAACCTAGGACTTATGATTACTAAGTCAAGGCACTACCACTACACCACAGAAGATTAAAAGGAATCCAACCTTATAGCTTATATCTGCTATACTTAGGAATGAACGCATTCTAACAGAATGCCACTATGTTCATGTTACAGATTCCCCAACCTCACTCGTGGCTTCATTTTAGCATTTAATTCAAATCCCAATCTCATTCGGGCCACGAAATTACCAAATAAGCATATTACATATGTGAAAACATGAATTTATTTTTACCCCTACCGGGACTCAAACCTAGGACTTATGATTACTAAGTCAAGGCGCTACCACTACACCACAGAAGGTTAAAAGGAATCCGACCTTATAGCTTATATCTAATATACTTAGGAATAAACGCATTGTAACTGAATGCCACAATGTTCATATTACATATTCCCCAACCTCACTCGTGGCTTCATTTTAGCATTTAATTCAAATCCCAATCTCATTCGGGCCATAAAATTACCAAATAAGCACATTACATATGTGAAAACATGAATCATTTTTTACCCCGACCGGGACTCGAACCTAGGACTTATGATTGCTAAGTCAAGGCGCTACCACTACACCACAGAAGGTTAAAAGGAATCCAACCTTATAGCTTATATCTGCTACCCTTAGGAATGAACACATTCTAACTGAATGCCACTATGTTCATATTACAGATTCCCCAACCTCACTCGTGGCTTCATTTTAGCATTTAATTCAAATCCCAATCTCATTCGAGCCATGAAATTACCAAATAAGCACATTACATATGTGAAAACATGAATCATTTTTTTACCCCGACCGGGAGTCGAACCTAGGATTTATGATTACTAAGTCAAGGCGCTACCACTACTCCACAGAAGGTTAAAAGGAATCCAACCTTTTAGCTTATATCTGCTATACTTAGGAATGAACGCATTGTAACTGAATGCCACTATGTTCATATTACAGATTCCCCAACCTCACTCGTGGCTTCATTTTAGCATTTAATTCAAATCCCAATCTCATTCGAGCCATGAAATTACCAAATAAGCACATTACATATGTGAAAACATAAGTCCTAGGTTCGAGTCCCGGTCGGGGTAAAAAATTATTCAAGTTTTCACATATGTAATGTGCTTATTTGGTAATTTCATGGCCCGAATGAGATTGGGATTTGAATTAAATGCTAAAATGAAGCCACGAGTGAGGTTGGGGAATCTGTAATATGAACATAGTGGCATTCAGTTAGAATGCGTTCATTCTTAAGTATAGCAGATATAAGCTATAAGGTTGGATTCCTTTTAACCTTCTGTGGTGTAGTGGTAGCGCCTTGACTTAGTAATCATAAGTCCTAGGTTCGAGTCCCGGTCGGGGTAAAAAATGATTCATGTTTTCACATATGTAATGTGCTTATTTGGTAATTTCATGGCCCGAATGAGATTGGGATTTTAATTAAATGCTAAAATGAAGCCACGAGTGAGGTTGGGGAATCTGTAATATGAACATAGAGGCATTCAGTTAGAATGCGTTCATTCCTAAGTATAGCAGATATAAGCTATAGGTTGGATTCCTTTTAACATTCTGTGGTGTAGTGGTAGCGCCTTGACTTAGTAATCATAAGTCCTAGGTTCGAGTCCCGGTCGAGGTAAATAATGATTCATGTTTTCACATATGTAATGTGCTTATTTGGTAATTTCATGGCCCGAATGAGATTGGGATTTGAATTAAATGCTAAAATGAAGCCACGAGTGAGGTTGGGGAATCTGTAATATGAACATAGTGGCATTCAGTTAGAATGCGTTCATTCCTAAGTATAGCAGATATAAGCTATAGGTTGGATTCCTTTTAACCTTCTGTGGTGTACTGGTAGCGCTTTGACTTAGTAATCATAAGTCCTAGGTTCGAGTCCCGGTCGGAGTAAAAAATGATTCATATATATATATATATATATATATATATATATATATATATATATATATATTATATATATATATAT
>JAXCGZ010017113.1:117500-120000 GCA_037179515.1 Halocaridina rubra | reverse complement strand
TTCTTTTTTAATTATTGTGACACCAGGACAGGCCAAAATTAAAGTTAAAATAAATTTACCATCATCGAGCCGAGGCACCAAGAAAATATAAAGAGAAACGGAGTTGGGGAGTATTGTGAATTGTCAGATGTGAAAGGATAATAGGACAAGTGCAACGAATATTCAAGAATATTCGGTGTTGATGTAGGCATAGAAAGAGAACTGTAACAAAAGCAAGACTTAACATCAAACTGTCCCGGACAGTCCTAAGTCTACAAGACCTTTCAGCTGTAGTATCGCAACGGGCGGTTGATTAAAAAAGAATCCCTTGAATGATGTTATAAAACATTTCAACAGTAATTTAAAACGTATTCTTAAAAATCACAAGTCCTTAATTGCCCAAGTATATGTTCATTCCTCCAGACTCCCATATCTTTATGGATTGGTAAAAACTCACAAGCCTGGAATACTTATGCGCCCAATTATTAGTTCTGTTGCTTCCATTTGTTATAAGTTATCTAAGTGTTTAGTTCGTTAATCATCCCCTTTGTTGGAAAAAATATCTTCCTCCCATATTTTGAATTCCCATAACCTGATTGATAAACTTCAGAATATTGTTATCACTTCAGATATGCATACGAACAGTTTTGACGTTTGTTGCATCTTTACCAAAATACCCATAAATAACTCATTAGAATACCTCAGTTGCGAACATGATAATCCTTCCATTCCATTACCCAAAAATTTTACCATGCAACTCATTCACCTTGGTTTTGCAGATTGCAAGTTTGTTCTTGGCAATAAATATTACCAACAAAGTTTCGGTATGGCTATGAGAAACTCCTTATCCCCTCTTTTTTCTAATCTTTATATATTAATTTTTTGAAAGACAGTACTTTCCAACTATTGTCCATATAAATACTAATTTTCATTGGTTTCGTTATGTTGATGATGTACTGTGTTTTCCCCGTACTGATATCAACGTTCAGGATTTTTTCACAAAGTTGAATAATTTTGTTCCCTCTATTAAATTCACGTTAGAAAAAGAAAATAATAATAGCTTGCCATTCTTAGACATTTTATTACATTGACAACCTTTTTCACTGAGGTTTGATATTTTTAGAAAACCCACATATTATCTATACTCTCTGCATTTTTATTCTGGTCATGATCTCAAAATAAAGAAATCTATCTTTTCTTCAATGTTTCTCCGTTCTCTCCGTACTGTAAGCCCAGAATACCTTGATGCTGAGACTAAGAATATCTTTGGTATTGGAAAAAATCTTTGTTATCCCAATTGGTTCTTAAATACCTGCTTCAGTGTTGCAAAACGCACATGTCACAAACCTCCCCTCCCTGACATTAGTGTGGTTTCGAACTGAAATAATACTCTAGTTATACCCTATTTTCAGGGATGTCATAGCTTAGTCAAGATTTTGAGAACAAATGTCCGTTTAGTTTTCATATATGAAAATACTTTTTGCAATTTGTTGATTAAAAATAGTCCTGTTTCCACTTCTAATATTATATATAAGATTCCTTGTAAAGATTGTGATAAGTATTATGTTGGCCAGACTAGCAAGTCATTAGAATCACGTGTCAATCAACATAAATATAACGTTCGAAATTGTCAGTCTTTCAGTGCCTTGTTTAAACATTATGCTGAATGCAATCACCAGGTCGACAGGAACAATGCTTCTATTTTAGAAAGAAGTAATGATATTATTAAAAGAAACATCTTGGAATATGCAATAATTAACTTGGCCGAGCAACAAAATATTAACTTAAGTCATGCTTTATTTGTAATTGATCCCATATTATCAAGTATGTTTTATTCAAGTATGAAAAATGTAAGTTTGGAAATAACATAAGTTCTTTGTGTTCATTAATTTCTTTATACCTATAATTGCTTTATTCTTTCTTTTTAAATTGTTATTAAATATATCCCTTCTTTTATTCATACTATTTTTTCACCTTTAGTTTTTGTTATTCCGGTTTTACGTCAAGGACTCCCATTTCTACCAAGGGCCAGGACGGCTGCCTTCTTGTGAAGGACTTGTTTTGGCAGATGTAATCGTTACCCTGAGTGCATGCCCTTACTAGCCTCAGACCGTGACGAGGCGCGAACCCTCGACCTGACGCCTCAGAGTCGCGGACGCTACCGCTTGAGCCACGGTGACTACCTAACCACTGTCATTTCATAATTAATATAGTTATAAGAATATTATTGTTAGTATTTCTAATATTATCGTTGTTTTTTTCTGATTTTTCTTGATTACTGTTTATATCGTTATTTTTTCTATTGTTGTACTGCTGTTTATTATATTTTTTGGTTAGAATTACTTCTATAGTTATGTTTATTATTGTTGTAATTTTTATTATCATTACTATTAATGTTACTATTATTATTATTATTATTATTATTATTATTATTATTATTATTATTATTATTATTATTATTATTATTATTATTATTATTATTATTATTATTATAATTATTATCATTATTATTATTATTATC
>JAXCGZ010017113.1:97500-112500 GCA_037179515.1 Halocaridina rubra | reverse complement strand
CTTCAACTACTTCAGATTTTATTCTTTTAATGCTCATAGTACAATCATATTCTATAATTTCTTTTTCACAACCCTGCCTGGCCAAATTATCTGCAACGTCATTTAGATGAATACCACAATGGGATGGTATCCATATAAAAGCTACATCACATCCATGTGATTTTATATCAATTATATATTTCCTACATTTTAATACTATATCATCAATAATAGGCATTTTAGTATTCAAGGCAAATAAAGCACTCTGACAATCAATAAATGCAAATGCTCTTTTTTTTCTTTTCTAATGCATACTTAAGCACTATATATATAGCATAAAGTTCAGCAAAGATAGAGGAACTTTTATCAGCAATTCTTTTGGATATTCTTGCTTCTACACTAAAGCAATATTAAAAAAAATCTCTAATTACAACACCATATCCTGCTCTATTTCTAATAACAGAGCCATCACAGTACATATGCATAGCATTTTCCCTAGGATATTGAGAATTTTTTTCAGTTAATATTTGTTGTAATTCATAAGGACAAGTACCCCGCTTCTTAAAGTTTAATTCATCAATTCTAATTGGTACATATTCCATCAACCAAGGTTTTAAGTAAACATTTTGAGACACTGGTACACAATATTCTACATCATAAACATCCAATATATTGCAAAGCTTTTTGGTATATGAATTAACCTTAAAACTTCTAGAATAATCTGATCTAAAATGATCAAGAGCAGACTTTAGTTAAGCATCATCACGCCTAATGAGTCGTAAAACAGATATGGCAGTCAACTCCCGGATCCTGTGACCTATACTCGGAATATTTAATTCCAAATGAAATATTTCTATTCTTGTCGTTCTTGGACAACCAAGTACAATTCTCATTTCCTCATTCTGAAGAATTTCTAATGACTTAAGGTCCTTCTCTGAATAAGTTACCAAAACCGGAGCAGAATAATCAATAATGCTCCTTAAGGGCTAAACAGACGATCAATATTACTGACAGTATTTCCCTGTAATGTCATTATTACTGTCGGTGTGTCCATCATATGGACGTAGTAGTTCACACCAATAGAATAGTGTCAGTATTTTTACTGACAGTAATAATGATCGTCTGTACCCCCCATTACTGTGCTTAAGTACACTGACCTTAACAAAGGTACACCAACACTATTAACGCTGTTTGGTAATACTTTCAGAGGTTTCAGCCTTGCGATACATATATTCCTTACATAACCAATTTGTTCCTTAACATTGTTATGAAAACTAACATACATGCCAAGGTATTTATAACTGATTACCTTCTCTAATTTAAATATTATTTAACCAGAACTCCTTTTTATCAACAACCCTTGGCTGATATTTGGTTATGTTTTCATTAATCAATAAACCCAAACATACAAAGAGTTTGGAACTCATCAGTGACCTTAGATATATTTTTTTCACTCTTATATTGAATCAAAAATATCGTCAGCATAAATGATTGCCTGTAAATTACCATTAAACTGATAACTAGCTATTTTGTCCATTGGTATATTAAAGAGCATAGGGCTAAGGACTCCACCTTGTGTGGTGCCGAGCTCAAACTCTTTCTGCTCAGATTCACAACCTTGAAACCAAACACTAGCTCTCCTGTTACTTAAAAAGTCTGCAATCCAAGACAGTAATTTTCCTTTCACACCTTTATTTACCAAGCTTTCTAAGATTATATCTTTATTTGCCTTATCAAAAGCACCTTTAAGATCTACAAACAATCTGCATTTAACATCAGCATTACTAAGGCATTTTATTACACAATCAGTTGTACTTTAACCCTTTATAAAGCCATACAGATTATCAGATAAAAACCATCAATTTTATACATTAATCTATTTAGTATCATATGTTCCATCATTTTTGATAAACAAGAGGTTAGTGAAGAGGGTCTATAATCTCCATTACTCTTGGGCACAGGAATGATTAGTGCTAAATTCCATTTCACTGGCAATCTTCCATTTTCGTAAGATAGATTGAAAAGATCAAGAATAGGACTATCTTCCATGCTTATGAGGCACTTAATAACATCATAAGTTAACCCATGTTTACCAGGGGCAGTAGATTTTCCCTTCTTTACTGCATTCAGAATTTCATCTCTAGTAAAAGGAATGCAAGTTTTATCATTAAGAACTGTTTGGATACTCACAAACTTTCGTCTCCTGGACCGCAAATTTCTCAAGCAACTCTGATCATTATATGGAATACTGTCATGATTTGATGCATAAGACCATTTATTTATGAGTTCATTAGCTTTACCATCAGGGTTGGGATGAACAATATATTTCTTCTTAACTCCCCTACCCCTATTCAGACCATTCCAAACTTGACTTAACGTTCTAGAGTGGGCAGCTTCACTTAAAAAATTTCCCCAATATTTACCTCTTATTTTCTTATTTATTTCTGTTGTATATTCAGTTACTTCAAGCAGTGTCCCTGTTTTTCTCATTGGTGGGATCCTTACTCCACTGATTATGAAATTTTTTCAATAATTTTTTCCCATCCCTTTACCACCTTGTCATTATAATACCTTGGTTTGGGTTTTCTGTTATACTCATTAGCTTCCCTAGGTTTATTCAAAATACTATCAATTACATGTAACAAATTTTCATAGAATTTTTTTTCATCTCTGATTTCCAGTTTTTTTTTTATAATCTTTATACCACTCACTAACCATTCCAATAAAATCATAATGTTGCCCATCTCTTATTGAATATCTTTCTATTACTAATATAGCATATTTTATCAACACTCAGTTTCACTTCAGTTGCAAAATGATCACTTAAAAGTGTATCTACGACTTTCAAATATGCTTGTACATCCAGCATACTGAAAATAATGTCATAATCAAGCCTTCCCCCTTTGACATGTGTAGGTTCACCAGCTCCTAAGACTTTGGCATCCTCAATAGCAGCAAAAAATGTTGTAGGATAATTCCATTGTGATTCTGAGAGCCAATTCTACCTAGATTTCTGTGCCTAGAATTCAAATCACCTACTAAAAGACATTCATTAGCAAAAATAAAGTCAGGCAGATCATCTATATTTAATTAATTACCATGAACATATACATTGATAATGGTCAGGACAGTATTTCTGAGTGTAATAATAACACACAAATACTCAGTACCATTTATTTTACGAGCTGAAAGAAATGATGCAGAGATACTATCCCTAACAAATATTGTTAAACCTTTACAATTTTCAGTCACATCTGCTGGTAGTTAAAAACTCTGATTACCTCGTAACTGCAAAGATATCCCATTTGTTTCAACCTCTTGCAAAGCTGTAACATGAACATTGAAAGGAAGAATATAAGCCTGAAAATCTGTTAACCTTTTTTTGCAATTTTTCCTTTATATTTTTCACTGAAACCAATACATTAATTTTAACCTTCTCACTTGGATTTTCCATATATTCAAACATTGAGTCAAGAATGTTTGTTAAATCATTAAACACTTGATTATTTAAAGATTTCTCACTAACATTGGGGTAATCATTATTATTTGCAATGTTTGTTCTGGCCTACTTTATTCTCCTAAACCAATATCAAAATTTGTATTGCTTGATTCCATTTCTAACGAATTTTCACTCTCATTTAGTCTATCCTTTTCAGCAGTAATGGTTTGTGGCACAATATCCATCAAGCACTTTTTTATATCTAATACTGCTTGTTTAAGCTCATCTATTACCTTACGGAGACCACAGCAACTCTCTTGTATCCTAAGCAACTAACAAAAACCTTTTCTGGTACTATTCCCTTCATAAGTGCTATCAACTGAGGCTGTGGCATTTATACCCCATTATATTTAACTTCACGTCTCTAAACCCATATAAATCTATCATCAGCCAAGACATCCTTTGGATCAAGTTTTTTTTCATTTTTATGATTGACACCAGGACGGGCCAAAAATAAAAATAAAATAAAACAGCCCTCATCGGGCCTGGGCACGAAGAATACATAAAGAGAAACAGAGATGGAAAGTGTAATGACTTGTCAGATGTGAAGGGATGATAAAAGATGTGTAATGAATATCCAAGAATATTCAGTAAGTAGGATAATCAAACAAAATAATTTTACTACAGTCCCCAAATGAATCAACAGGTTTTTTGCATTACTACATCTTCAAAACCTTCAGTTGTTAAAAACAAAACTGCATCATCATTGCTAACTGTAATAAGAGGAATATTTTTACCTTCATTAAACAGTACTTCATACTCTTGGTAAAGTTTTGATAGTCTCACAGGCCCTTTTACCTTATCATGAGAATCCATATTACTATTTTTTGAAAAGTAAAGCCGCCGCCTCCTTGAATTGTTGTCATCATCAAACTGCTTGTTAACAAAGGTATCAGGACTATAATCACCAACCACTCTCTCCTTGTTTGTAGGGAGACACTCACCTGCAGATTTCTTCCTTTGGTATTAACAGAACCTACACTATTATCTTCACTGCTGGAATCCCTCATTCTCCTTTTATTTTTTCTTTTACCATGAAAACTCAAAGTCTCTTCCTCACTGTCAGTAGATATCTCAAGATCCATTGACACTTCAGCAGCTGTTGCTCCGGTCTCACTCTATTATGGTTGTTATTGAAACCTCCTTTCTTTTTATTAAGTTTATCAAATTATTTATATGCTGAAGGTCGTGCATTAGCCATGACCCATATAAATATGGAACACTGAAAAGTCCATCAGCGATTTCTGTGAACGAGTCTGCGCTCACACAACCACTTCTCACCGCTCTCTCGCACACGCATGCGCACTACGACAGACTCCTTTTCAAAACCTCTTGCATAAATCGTCGGGAAGAGAGAGAGAGAGAGAGAGAGAGAGAGAGAGAGAGAGAGAGAGAGAGAGAGAGAGAGAGAGAGAGAGAGAGAGAGAGAGAGAGAGAGAGAGAGATTCTTTGAAGACTGTTCTAGGAAGACTGTCCATGATCAGAATGTCGAATGCTTTGTGACTTATCTTACAGCATATTATATACTACTTTATTTACATATATCGGCGCTCATGAAGAAGTGGGATCTGAAATTTTATAGGTTCTCTTTTTTTCGGTTAGGTTAGGTTAGGTTATCTCTTATTATTTTGTTTATATAATTTAATATATTGTGTAAATTCAGGTTCCAATTTTTCGTGAGTTCCGAGATTTCTTTGTTCGGTTGCATTGACAGAGTAACATATTGATGAATGGCTAATTTCAGAATGTCTACCTTAATATGTGGAAGAAGCTAGCCAATCGACGAGAGGTTTGGCTATTCTTGTCTTTTTCACTGGTGCTGATGATCACAGTTTACCATAGGCCGACTCCTGCACCTATTCCGTTCAAGAATCCAAGCCCTGAGAACATACACAATTCTCATGGGTTCAGATACGTGGAAGATTCCATAATATATAATGAAATTAATACACAATCTCCGTCAAAGGGAAATGCAATGAACCACGACGTAAGTCTTACTACATATCATTTGAATTTCAGATAAAAATGGAAGTTACTGCCCCATCTTGAAAACTTCAGCATAGCTGACCACACCTAAAGTTATAAGGAAACAAAGTTCAGTCTATTATGAAATAACAGATATATTTCAAGAAAACTAGCATAACAAATAAAAAAAAATCTAAGCATGAAATGCAATGTATTTTCGAGCTTCCAGGTTATTTTCTTATAGTATGTGTCTCAAATGATGATAAAATATCCACATTATGTGCATGCTGACCTTCGGAATAGACTATTAAAATTAGCTGGTTAATATGGTAGAGTTTAAAATATATATAAAAATTTATTCACAACATCCAAGCAAATACCCATAATACAGTAATTAAACACATCTATAAAATAACTTTTTTTTTCTTTTTATGTTGGAAGAGATCTTCGAGACGGATATTTTTGTCCTTATATCAGGCCTAAGGTGCGCAACTTTGAACCATATTTAATACATGTAATAGGTATTCACAGTTACCACATTCTGTATAAAGGCAATGCTTTATTTTTTCTTATTTTAGTTTCAGGTTCTTCCATATTTTTAACTGCCATCTATGGAAAAGCGAATAACATAAATTTAAACATTAAAAATTAGCTTTAGCATTATCTGACTTTAGAGTTGGACTAATTATCGGTAGGTAAGCATAAAATTTTTCGTTTTTATTGAAATCTATAATCAACATTCCTATGGCTGTTTTTATCAGGAGGAACTTCCTTGGTGGGATGGTGGTGACTGTTTATGCGACTCCAAAGGGCACTGCAGGCCAAGAGTCACTTCTCTGGAGACTTCCATCCCTCCTAGACTACTACATGTGAATGGGACATGTGGGCGAAAGGCTTCAGCTGATGGGACGGGCCAAAAAGTCATAAGCTTCACGCTCTTTGGAAATAATTCAAATTACTGGACTGGCCTTTCCCAGTCTCTTCCAAAGGTAAAAAAAAAAAAAAAAAAAAAAAAAAAAAAATTAAGGACTATTCAGAAAAAACTAAATGTGGCATGAGATTATATCTTGTCAATGAATGGCATGGAGTTCATTCCTAAATGGATAACGTCACAAAAGAACTTCATAAAATAACCACATGATTAGAATGTACATTATGCACACTGATGAAAATGCAGCCGGTAGCTTACAAGCATTGTGTCATATAGTAATGTATCATACGATTTATCTTCAGGTTTGTACATACTTAACAAAAAATATGAAAAGAATAAAAACAGCAACAACATCAATAATAATAATAATAATAATAATAATAATAATAATAATAATAATAATAATAATTATTATTATTATTATTATTATTATTATTATTATTATTATTATTATTATTATTATTATAATAATAATAATAATAACAATAATAATAATAATAATAATAATAATAATAATAATAATAATAATAATAATAATAATAATAATAATAATAATAATAATAATAATTATAATAATAGTAGTAACACTAGTAACAGTTGTAGTAGTAGTGGTAGTGGAAGTAGTAAGAGCTGAAGTGTTGTTGATGAATTATTTTCTAAATTAAAAAGATCCAAGTTGAATTGGAAGTTGAAGGCTCTAACTGGTTCAAATCTCTTCCAATCAGTGCGAAAGCTTCAGTATCAATAGGTGAGATCTTACAAATGCCATTGGTGTGTGGTGTGGATGGCCAGCACAGAGTCTACACAATATGTGTCACGTGCAGATTCTGTTGATGACGCTAAAAATCTGGTATGCCCCTGGGAGGATTAATGTGTCTAAAACATGATGGGTTTCGGGATATAAGTAATGTGTAGAGAGGGAGGTCTTCAAGGATATAGTAATTACACCTGGAAATGTAAAGTCTCACAAGACAGATAACAAGTTTACCTATGCACATGATGACTTAAGTGCAAGTGGGGTCTTGAACAAGAGGAAAGAAATGTTTCTCTGATATAAGAATTTATAAACCACTTGCCCCAAACCATTGCCGTCAATCAGAGCACATGATGTTGTCCTCGAAATTAATGAGCAGGAAAAATATAAAACATGTCTGAGTGAATTACCATTATCCTGTTTACATAAGACGGGAAGGGCACGACTACAAGCCAGAATCTTTTATTCAAGGCAGCAGAAAAAAACAACTGAAGGGCTTTATTGTGTATGATTGCATTGTTGAATCTCATTTTCTTTGTTAAGTGTGCAGTGCTTTGCCTCAGTGATAGAAGGTCCATAGTATGGCATAAAATGCAAAGAATCTAGATTTTGAAAACATAATTCTTAAAATTAGAAATGAGAAATATGGTTGAACACAGAAATGAAAGAAAGGCGGATGTTCAAGTGGTTAACCACTTCGTTTCAAAGTCAAATAGTCATAAATTTGAATAGCCATATCAGCAGTCTATTCGAGTTAGATTGATGTGGTGATGCCTTCAATTTCTAATTTAAAAAAAAAACAGTAATTGCAGCAATGGTTGTAGTAGTAGAGCAATTTATAGTATTGAAAAAAAAATCTAAAAAGTATTGACAAGATTGTGAAAATGCTAGAAAATTTAGGGATCTCATAATACCTGGAAAAATCAACTCAGCCTTTAGAATGATGTCATATAATAAAGTATCTAGTCCACTGACCATAACAGGGGACATAAAATGGAGCCTAAAGGAACTACACCCAGCAACAACAGTGCCCAGTGACAGACGAAACTGCCAAGTTTGGGACTGGCCACAAACGTTTTTGTCTTCAAGGCCAAATAATTTGGACGCAGCAATTAAACTTAGGGAAGAGTCAAGCCCATCGGGATAACTCACATCACTGGCGAACAATTATTAGCAAAATGAAATCTGGATCAGCTGCAACAGATTTATATAATGTTACTGCAAGCATGTGAAGAAAACTTGCTCTAAAGCTTGTAGAGTCGTGTCTGTAAATAAAAATTCTGGAGTCAGACCAATTGGAATTGGAGAAATCACAAAATTGGGGAATAGGAAATATCTAATGAAAGTAATAACGGATGAACTTAAAATTATTGCAGGGCATTCCCAGCCACTGAGGGGGGCAAGCCAGCCTCCACTTGGTGCCGGTCCCAAGCCCGGGTAAATGGGGAGGGTTGGCGGCAGGAAGGGCATCCGGCCATAAAACTTTTGCCAAAACCAAAATATGGCCAGTACAGATAACTCGAGCCCACATAAAAGTGGGAAAAAGAGAAAGATCTGTACTGGCCAGAAACATCGACCCCACATAAAAGTGGGAAAAAGATGTAGACGAAGAAGAAGAAGAATAGTCGTGCGTTGGACATCAAGCAAGAGGAGACACTAATATTTCCTCCATGGAAATATCTTTGAAGAAGAAAATGTACATGCTATCCTATTTAATAAAGATGCATTCTACTTAATAAAGAAAGAAGCAATGATGGAAACATATCTGTTAAATGCCCCACTTTTGTACAATATGTAATTAACACTTGCGGAAACAAAACAAACCTTTGTTGGCGGAGGAAAAAATTGAACAGATGAAAGAACAACTCAGAATGAACCAGTTACCATCGTAATGTATGCCATAGTTCTTTGTGCTCTTTACAGGAAAATCAGATAGTGGAATACTACAGAGTCAGTTGCAATGTCGAACCTCTTTCATTTATTAAGATCTTTGTCTTACCGACAAAGCATTCGAGCTAGGAAGCTGAAGTGAAAAAATAGCAGCAGCAGCAGCAGCAGCAGCAGCAGTAGTAGTAGTAGTAGTAGTAGTAGTAGTAGTAGTAGTAGTAGTAGTAGTAGTAGTAGTAGTAGTAGTAGTAGTAGTAGTAGTAGTAGTAGTAGTAGTAGCAGTAGTAGTAGTAGTAGTAGTAGTAGTAGTAGTAGTAGTAGTAGTAGTAGTAGTAGTAGTAGTAGTAGTAGTAGTAGTAGTAGTAGTAGTAGTAGTAGTAGTAGTAGTAGCAGTAGTAGAAGTAGTAGTAGTAGATGAAGAATTTTTCATATCTCGAACAGTCTTTCTAAAGCATACAAAAAATTATAAAGCACATTAAATAAGAAGAGTAATAAAAAATTTAAACTAAATTACAGATTTAATAAGTAATACATAAGATGTAAAATAAACACGGTGCTACTGCATATGAAGTGGTAATATCTAAGACCCACAAATAATATCAATATGAAAAAAAAAAAAAAAAAAAAAAAAAAAAATATATATATATATATATATATATATATATATATATATATATATATATATATATATATATATATATATATATATATATATATATATATATATATATATATATATATATATATATAAGCACATTACATATGTGAAAACATGAATCATTATTTACCCCGACGGGGCTTGAACCTAGGACTTATAATTACTAAGTCAAAGCGCTACTAACTACACACCACTTCTGTGGTGTGTAGTTGGTAGCGCCTTGACTTAGTAATTATTAGTCCTAGGTTCAAGTCCCTGTCGGGGTAAATAATGATTCATATATATATATTATATATATATATATATATATATATATATATATATATATATATATGTATATATATATATATATATATATATATATATATATATATATATATATATATATATATATATATATATATATATATATATATATATATATATATATATATCTATATCTATATCTATATCTATATCTATATCTATATCTATATCTATATCTATATCTATATCTATATCTATATCTATATCTATATCTATATCTATATCTATATCTATATCTATATCTATATATATATATATATATATATATATATATATATATATATATATATATATATATATATATATATATATATATATGTAATAAGTCATGGTTAAACTTTGCAACTTTCAAATCTATATACATGTACCAAACTTTAAATCTTGCATTCTATTACAGATAAAGCGTTTATATCCAGGATGGAAAGTGTGGTTATATACGGATCCCCGGGGCAGGAGTGAAGCATTATGTCCATTACTACAAAAATATTCCATATTCCGGGTGTGCGATGTCAACAATTTACCCAAACCTCTTTACAATATCAGTAAAGTCCTCCCTACAATGTGGAGGATTTCTCCCTTAGGAGATCCTACTGTCGATGCTCTTCTAGTCAGGGACACAGATATGTTGGTAAGATACATTGTGACCCGACAAAGGTTTACTGGGGTTTTGTGGATAAGTTTACTACCTTCTGTAAAAGACGGACAACGTAGTTTGGGAATTTCATGCAAGATAAGAACGATTTAAAATATAATGAACAGGGTACACTAAGCTTACTTAGACTAAGTCGGGATATACTATGCACACTAAATAAGTACTATAATTATTTGCTTTATAAATATATATAACTTTAAGATTACTGAAAGCGTTTGCAGAACAAATAACCAAATAAACATTCCAGTTTATCGTTCAGTCAGTGATTTAATAACTAGAACTTCGCTTGAAAGTCTATGTATTTAAAAGCTTCGTAAAAGTTATTGACAATGTTCATGACTCAACTGAGTGAAAATGGAAATAAGAAAAATTCTTTGAGATATATAATTCAATTATAATAATGAATAAAAAAAATGCCTATATATCAACAAAGTAAATTGTTTTCATCCCAAGTTTACAGAACGAGAACAGGCAGCTGTCCAGGACTGGCTGGACAGTCTCACTACATTCCATGTGATGAGAGATCATCCAGCTCATCATGCCTACATATTAGCTGGTATGTGGGGGGCCAGATGGGATGTAGAGGAAAAACCCAATTCATCTGATACAATAGAAAATGGTAACCTTATAAGGTTCAAAAACAGTGCCCCAAGCGCCCAAGATATGAGAAGACTACGAAATTCAATGCTTAAAATGGCGTACTTAAATGACGAGAAGAGTTTGGATCAAGTAATCCTTAGAGTAAGTAAACTTACACTGAGAAGCATTAATTCAAGCTACTGGTTAATCTGATGTAAATTATTCTTATTTCAATAATAATAATAATAATAATAATAATAATAATAATAATAATAATAATAATAATAATAATAATAATAATAATAATAATAATAATAATAATAATAATAATAATAATGATAATAATAATATAATAATAATAATAATAATAATAATAATAATAATAATAATAATAATAATAATAATAATAATAATAATAATAATAATGATAATAATAATGATAATAATAATAATAATAATAATAATAATAATAATAATAATAATAATAATAATAATAATAATAATAATAATAATAATAATAATAATAATAATAATAATAATAATAATAATAATAATAATAATAATAATAATAATAATAATAATAATAATAATAATAATAATAATAGTAATAATAATAATAATAATAATAATAATAATAATAATAGTAATAATAATAATAATAATAATAATAATAATAATAATAATAATAATAATAATAATAATAATAATAATAATAATAATAATAATAGTAATAATAATAATAATAATAATAATAATAATAATAATAATAATAACCAGGCCGAGCCTGATGAAGCTTCTGACAACAATTTTCACTACTAACTTTTCTCACATCATATATTCTTCAGACATAAGAACCCACATCATTAAGAGATCTTCTACATGAATAAAGATGGGATGTGGCCGAAGCACCAAGGGAATAGGTCTCACAATCCAACACTTAGGCACATAGCTAGTTTCGCCTCTGTATCGTGACACTGCCTGTGTCGCCTTTATTATCGGCTTTTCACTATGCAAATTATTTCTCAGCCACACAAGTAATGTACATGTGAAAATGAATTTTAGTCTAGATGTAAGAGTAGTCACTGTGAGGTATGGTGTCAGATGCTTACTGCACTTAAGAGCGATATAATCTGTCCAAACTTCCTTTCCTTCAATAAGGTACTCTACTGGTCACAGAATTCAAACAGACAGGTGATTGTAGATTTTTTTTCTTTCGAAACTTAGGTAGTTTCTTTGAAAATGACTCTCTTCTCTAGATATTCAGCCATGCTTTCGCTTACAAACTTTTCAGTGAATTTGCAGAAAATGTTTGTTTGCGAAACATGTCTCTAGTATACTGAAGTACTTCAACATTATTCCTTAAAATATGTGCTATATCTACCCTGTCAGAAATATTAAGGACTCCAAAAGAAGAGGAATTCTGTTTCTAAGATTTGCCTCCATAACTATGAAAACTATGTTTGTCAATGAAACGGGCCTACAACTTAGAGTTGTGTTGCTCCTTCCATTTTTGAAGATACCAAGTGCGCTGGTTTCCAGCTAACTGGAATCCCCCTAGATTCCAGCAACTTTTCAAGTATGATGCAAAGTGTTACAGATAATGATGCAGATCTTTTTAACACATATGGGGATATATCATCAAGCCCCATAGTGTTTTGAGCATATAATTCCAACAATGTTTGACATACTTCTGTGGATGAAAAGATGATGTTCACTAATATTGGCTCCTGTTCTCCCATCTCATGAGCTACTGAAACTCTTTGTACAATTCCTCTCAGTGTGTGATTACCTAATTGTGATTACCTAATTGTGTTTACGGGAAAGAGCCCAAAGCTCGTATCTTCCCGTCTCCTGATCGGTTCCATTTTTAGACTTAGTGATACTTATCGTACCTGTCCTTAAAACTATGGATTGAGATAGCATTAACTACCTCCTCGCTTAGCGAATTCCAATTATCAACTACTCTTACACTGAAAAAGTATTTCCTTACATCCTGCAAACAAGTTTTCTTACGAAGCTTCAAACTATGACCTCTAGTTCTAGAGCCAGCCATATCGAAATATCGATCCCTATCCACTCTATCATAACCATGAAGGAATTTAAAGACTGTCACCATATCCCCCCTTACTCTTCTAGCTTCGAGTGATGGCAAGTCTAATTCCCTCAGCCTCTCATCATAACCGAGATTGCGTATTTCTGGCACCAGTTTCATGGCATGTCTTTGAACTTTTTCAAGCTTAGCTATGTGCTTTTTCAAGTGCGGATTCCAAAAGGGGGCTGCATATTCGAGTTTTGGCCTCACATAGGTTACATAAATATTTCTGAACATTTCCTTGTCCATGTGCCTGAAGGCTACCCTTACATTTGATAAGAATGCATATGCTGCCCTTACTACGCCATTTATATGTATTTCTGGAGACAAATCTGCCAGTATGTTTACTCCTAGATCTCTCTCATTTTCTGTCTCTTGAAGTTGTACTCCAGCCACCGAGTAGTCAAGCTTGGGCCTTCTTGCACTTGTACCCATTCTCATTACCTTACATTTTGAGGTATTGAATTTCATTAGCCACTTTTCTGACCACTCATGCAGATTATTTAGATCCTCCTGAAGTTCTCTACCATTGTTCTCGTTTTTTACTTTCTTCACAATCTTTGCATCATCTGCAAACATATTCATGAATGAATTTACAGACTCTGGTAGGTCATTTACATATACAAGGAACAAAAGTGGCCCTAAAACTGAACCCTGTGGAACTCCACTACTAACTCTTCTCCATTCAGACACTGAGTGTCTTACTCTAACCCTCTGTTCCCTTCCTTCTAAGTAAGTTTTTATCCATTCCAAAACATTTCCACCTATTCTAGCCATTGAGTGCAGCTTCCTAATAAGTCTCCCATGTGGAACAGTGTCAAACGCTTTCTGGAAGTCTAGGAATATGCAATCTGCCCAGCCCTCTCTTTCCTGTAAGATTTGGCTTACCTCATCATAAAATTCTAATAAGTTTGTTACTGTTGATCTTCCTTCTCTGAAGCCATGTTGCCTCACTGACAAAAAGTTGAAGGATTCCAAGTGAAGAGATATATGTTTCCTTAGTAGTTTCTCCATAAGTTTGCAAACTATGCTGGTCAAGGAAACTGGTCTATAGTTCAGAGCCGTATCCCTCCTTCCCTTTTTGAAGATAGGTATCACATTTGCTTGTTTCCAGCATCTTGGAATCTCCCCCGACTCCAGTGACTCCTTAAATATGATACTTAGTGCCACTGATATTGTGTTTGCGCATTTTTTAAGCACATGAGGGGATATGTCATCAGGACCTGTAGCTTTATGAACATCTAAATCCATCAGCGCTTTGCATACCTCTGTGGCTGTAAGGTTGATGTTCTCTAATACCGGCCCTTGAGCTTCTATCACTGCAATCTGAGGGGGTGGGGTATTTTCTACTGTAAATACTGACTGAAACTCCTTGTTCAATTCTTTGCAGATCTCTTCGTCCGTCTCAGTGATGCTTCCATCCGCTCTCTTTAGCCTTAAAACCTGTTCTTTTACCTTCAGTTTTCCTCTGATAAAGCTGTGGAAAAGCTTGGGATTTTCTTTAGCCTTCCTGGTGATGTCCCTCTCATAATCTCTCTCTGCCTCTCTCCTTTTACTTAGGTAGTCATTTCTTGCTCTTTTGTAGGTTTGCCAGGCATTTATGTTTTTTTCTCCTCCTATACCTTTTCCAGCATTTGTCTCTCCACTCCTTAGCTCTTTTACACCCATTATCGAACCATTTCTCTCTGGCATGAATTA
>JAXCGZ010017113.1:87500-92500 GCA_037179515.1 Halocaridina rubra | reverse complement strand
TAATTTATTATATAATTGTTCTATACATTTTGCATTAGATGTTAACCAACTCTCCGAACTATAAAGCAGAGAAGCAGTAAGGGCAGCATTGAAAACTTTCATTTTATACTGAAAAGGCATAGCAGTATTTGCAGCACAAAACGCAGCAAACTTATTAATTGATGGAGTAGTTGAAGTTACATGAAGCGCTAGTACTGACTCCATAGTTTCCAAGTCTGTAAACCATGCCCCCAAATATAGATATCTAGTACAATACTGGATACTAAGGTATCCACGATGAAAGGTTCCCTATCTTTTTCATTACCATTCACCACAAAAAAACTTAGTCTTTTTTTTCATTAATAACCATGCCATATTCAGAACAGTATTCAGATAAGATCTAAGTCTTACTAAGCTCTACGAATATACAATATAATTTCTTCTTTTTCCAAAGTGCATAATCGATCAACAAACGAGGAGATACAATACGTTCAGTACAGCCCCTGTTTTCTTGACCCCCAGCCTGACACTTAGATATTCATAGAGGAATTCGAACAAAAACTCTTTAGCCATTAGACATAAGAATAATGTTAATGATGAAAAAAATCACTTGTTAGACCAAAAGCAGGAATACTAATGAAAAATGTAATAATAAAACATTAACAGTTATGAGAAAAATTATAATATTAAAACTAATTGAAACAATAATGAAAAATAGTGATGCCGTCAATATTATTAGCAAATAAGAGCAATAGCAATAATAACGACAATATAGCAATAAAACTACAATAATAATAATAAAAACGAAAATTGTAATAATAACATAATTGTGACTACCTCACCAAAACACCAATATTGAAAAAAATGCATATATATTAGCAAGAGTAACAATAACTACTAATATTAGTAGTAATAATGTCAATTCAAACGACGGCAATTTAAAAGTCTGAAATAAGAAAACAGTAATGAAAATAAGAACATATCAGTACTGCAAGCAAAATTAAAAATCTATCTACCTTGGCTGTTTCCCCCTTTAATTGGGGGGTAACCGACATCAAAGAAATAAAACAATGAGGGGATTACTTTGCTCTATGGGCAATGACGGAAACTGCACTGCTTAAAGTTACGAATAGTATATATAATAATATAGATATGAAAAAAATATCTTTGCTTGTATTATTAGACTTATCAAAAGCCTTCGACAGTGTAAACCATGAAATTCTTTTAAGTAAATGTATTAACTTAAATACTGATCCAAGCTGGTTTAGCGAGTATCTATCTAATCGTAAACAGGCCATACGTCTTAACAACATTATCTCTGTACCAAAAAATGTATCATTTGGTGTTCCACAGGGATGAGTACTTGGTCCTATCCTCTTCTCCATTTACGTAAATGATCTATCTTCTTTCATTTCTGACTGTCTAGTCTACAATATGCAGATGGCACTCAACTACTCCATAGTGGTGATATTAATAATCTCCCAGAGCTAACTTTAAGAGCAGAAAACACTCTGTCAAAAATTAAAACCTATTTCCAAGAAATTGGGCTGTTAAGTAACGAAAGTAAAACACTGCATATTTATTGGTTCAAGGTTCCACATAGCACAAATTCCAGAAAACACAACAATTAATTTTTGCGACAATGTTATCACACCTAGCAAATCAATCAAAAACCTAGGAATTCACTTTGATAACCACATGTTGTTTGATTCCCACATAGATAAAGTATGCAAAAAGGTTACAGGAACATTAATGTACTTATCACGTACAAAAGACAATTTTGAGACTACCACTCGAATAACTGTTGTTGAATCTCTAGCCCTGAGTCACATTAATTACTGCACAACTGTTTGGGGAGCTACCACTAAGACTCAGATAAACAGAATACAGAAGCTTATTAATTTTGCAGCTCGAGTTGCCCTGGGAGGAATAAGAAAATATGACCACATCACACCAGCTCTCAATAAACTTGGGTGGCTGCGGGCAGAAAATAAGGTCGCTTATGCTATTTATGTTTTTGTATTCAAAATTTTGGACCATCATTATCCTAGCTGGCTATTTGATTTAAAAACAGTCAGGGATATAAGGGGAACCAACACAAGACAGAGAAGTGAGCTCTTTATTCACAGAACAAACGCAGAAGCAGGTTCAAAGATGATCACTATTAAAGGGCGAACACTCTGGAATAATATTCCAGAGCATCTTAAAAATGCATCCTCCTTCACAGCTTTCAAAGGCAAACTATATAGTTTTCTTTTGGACAAATAGTTGCTGCTCATTAAGAACAAATTATTCTCATTGTAAGAAAATAAATATGGAAATGATGCCGATAATAACGATCCTGTATCTAGTGGCATACTTACTACTTTATTATTAACATTATTGTAAAAATTTTTATTACAGCATTATTATTTTCTATGAAAGCTACATTTAATTTAACTATATGTCTAACTCTCTTATTTATTAGTTTAATTACATGTCTACTTATAAGTTACTATTAATGTTGAATAATCATTGTACAAAATGGAAATAAATGTTTGTTTGTTTGTTTGTTTGTTTGTTCAGATGGCACTGCTGGAGTGCCACAGCCCATCCTCCCGGCTCTTCCACAACCTGTGTCGCTGCACAACTGCCAACTCCTCCTACTGCCCCTACCACAGGGCTACCTCTGTAAGATGCAGCCTCGTGGTAACAGCAGATGTCCATCAAAGCTGCGTCACAATCGCTCGCCACTCATTCCTATTCCTAGCACCCTCGCTTGCCTCCCTCACATCCATCCTCCTATCATTCATGGCTCTCCTTACTCCATCCATCCATCCAAACCTAGGCCTCCCTCTAGCATTTCTCCCATCAACTCTCGTATTCATCACCTTTTTCAGCAGTCTTTCATCATCCATCCTTTCCACATGGCCAAACCATCTCAGAACATTCATATCTACTCTGCCTGCAATTTCTCTCCTCACACCCGTTCATGCTCTCACCACTTCATTCCTAACCCTATCCAACCTAGATACACCAATCATACTCCTCAGGTATTTCATCTCAAACACATTTAGTTTCTGTCTCTCACTTACTTTCATACCCCATAACTCTGATGCATACATCACAAATGGCACAACCACTTTCTCATATAAAACTTTCTTAACATTCATTTCCAACCCTCTATTCTTCATCACTCCTTTCAATGCACCCAACACTTTACATCCTTCATTCACTCTGTGACACACATCTGCTTCCACTCCACCATTTGCAGCTATAACCGAGCCTAAATACTAAAACTGATCAACATCCTCAAGTGTCTCTCCATTCAACATAACATTCAATCAAGCACCATCCTCATAGCTTGTACACCTCATAACCTTACTCTTTCCCACATTCACTCTCAACTTCCTTGTCTCATACACCATTGCATATTCTGACACTGACACAGCTTTTCCTCTGAATCAGCCACCACCACAGTATCATCTGCAAACAGCAACGCATTCAGTTCCCATTCGTTATCATCCCCATCTACCATTCTCAAACCTCGACCACGCAAT
Source organism: Halocaridina rubra (assembly GCA_037179515.1). Taxonomy (NCBI): domain Eukaryota; kingdom Metazoa; phylum Arthropoda; class Malacostraca; order Decapoda; family Atyidae; genus Halocaridina; species Halocaridina rubra. Next base: position 88,982 of record JAXCGZ010017113.1, on the reverse strand, counting down.
CGCTCATTCACCTCTCTTACAACTCCATCAATATACAAATTGAACAGCCATGGTGACATCACACATCCCTGTCTCAGTCCCACACTCATTGGAAACCACTCACTCACTTCATTCCCTACCCTAACTCAAGATCTACTCCATTCATACAAACTCTTCACTGCATGCAAAATTTACCATTAATTCCATATAATCTCAAAACATTCAACATTGCCTCTCTATCAACTCTATCATACGCTTTCTCCAGATCCAAAAATGCAAAATACACATCCTTACCTTTTGCTAAATATTTCTCACATAACTGCCTAACTATTAAAACCTGATCTATACAACCTCTACCTCTCCTAAAACCACTCTGCACTTCCGCGATCACATTTTCTGTCTTATCCCTAATCCTATTAACCAGTATCCTATCATACACTTTTCCTACAACACTCAACAAACTTATACCCCTAACATTACTGCATTCATACATATATCCCTTACCTTTGTATAAGGGCACTATACAAGCAATCACCCATTCCACTGGCACTATTGACAACATAAAGCATATATTAAACACTCTCACTAACCATTCCAATGCAGTCATACCCCCTTCTTTCAACATCTCCGCTCTCACACCATCCACTCCAGGTGCTTTACCTGCTTTCGCATCATACAATGCCCTTTTCACCTCCTCTCTTGTAATCTCTCTCTCATTTTCATCTCCCATTACTGGCACTTGAACACCTACCACTGCCTCTATAGCTGCCTCTCTATCTTCCTCAACATTCAGCAAGCACTCAAAATATTCTGCCCATCTTTTCCTTGCATCGTTCCCTCTTAACATCTGTCCATTCACATCTTTCACTGTCTCTTCCATCCTCGATCCACCCTTCCTTACTCTCTTCACTTCTTTCCAAAACTTCTTTTTAGTCTCCTCATATGACTTATTAAAATCCTGTCCCCACCTAACATTTGCCAACCTCTTCTCTTCCTCTACCTTCCGCTTGGTTTCCACATTTTTCTCCCTATATCTTTCATACTTCTCCCTACTTTTACACTGCAGCCATTCCTCAAAAGCCCTCTTTTCTCTTCCACCTTCATTTTCACCCCTTCATTCCACCACTCGCTGCCCCTCCTCATGCCACCTCCAACAAAGCTCTTTCCACACACATCACTTGCATGTCCCACAAAACCTTTTTTCATCAACCCCCATTCCTCCTCTAACTCCCCAACTTCTCTTTCTTTCACCCTGTCATATGCCACTCTCAACCTGTCCTGAAAACAAGAATTGTAACTATAAAGGTTAAAGTTGTAATAATAACAAAATAACAGCAAAAATAACTGCAACACCAGTATCCAAAGATATTGCATTCTTTAAAGAAATATTAACATAACCTTCAAAAATTAGCTATCCAAAGAGTAATTCGATCAAATATTCTTTAGCCATTAGCAATAAGAATAATGTTAATGATGATAAAATCACTTGTAAGAGCAAAAACA
>JAXCGZ010017113.1:75000-82500 GCA_037179515.1 Halocaridina rubra | reverse complement strand
TATAAGGTTGGATTCCTTTTACCTTCTGTGGTGTAGTGGTAGCGCCTTGACTTAGTAATCAAAAGTCCTAGGTTCGAGCCCCAACTTCCCCACTGTGGTGCCCAGCCGCAGCAATAACCTTTCCAGTAAACTGCTTAAACTGTCGGTCCTGAGCGGGAACCGAGCTGTTGACCTAAACAAAACAAACAAACAAACTTTATTTCCATTTCAATACAATGGGTATTCGTCAGCCAGGGCAAGCCCCAACCCCCCACTGTGGTGTCCAACCACAGCAGTTCCTGCCAGTGAACAGCTTAAACTCTCGGTCTTGGACGGGAACCGATCTTTCGACCGCGTGAGTGCGAGGCCAGCGCGTTACCACTGTACTAACCAGAAGGTATAACCAGGTTTCTTTATTTAGGTACGAGTGTTTGGCATGACTGATCTTTCGTATTTTTGACCAATTCCCAAGCACAAATTGAAGGCAACTTTTAGCAATTGCACCAGAGGCGAATGACCTTTGACCTAACCAGGGCAAGATGGCAGTGGTTTTCTTCTATGCATCTGGGATCCATGACTCCTATTCCTAGCTAGGAAAATAGATGGATTCCTAAAAAAAGACAAACCATTTGCATGAAATTACACGGGCAATATCAATTACATAAACGCACCTTTCTTCATATTCAGATGGAGATTGAAAAAGTTTCCTACGCAAATATTAATATGATTAATTTCCTGCTTTAACTTAGTACCTAATTCCCCTTTTTGGCTAAAAAAATAAAATAAAAAATAATTGATAGTGTCATCCAAGATAATATCGATCAGTCGAAAATAGATAAATCACACTTTGCCTTTTCCATTCATTTTCAAAGAAAACCAGAATTTTTTTTTCTTTTTATTAATCGAATATCTGTACTATGGTGATCATGATCTTATAAGAAATGAAAGATATAAAGTGAAATAAAATTAAACAATATACATACATACATGTATGCACACACACACACACACACACATATATATATATATATATATATATATATATATATATATATATATATATATATATATATATATATATATATATATGTATATATATATATATATATATATATATATATATATATATATATATATATATATATATATATATATATATATATATATAAGCACATACATATATATAAATAAGTAATTAGTTGCGTAAATAAAATTGCCAAGGAAACATCATAATTATGCATAACGAGAGAGAGAGAGAGAGAGAGAGAGAGAGAGAGAGAGAGAGAGAGAGAGAGAGAGAGAGAGAGAAGAGAGAGAGAGAGAGAGAGAGAGAGAGAGAGAGAGAGAGAGAGAGAGAGAGAGAGAGAGAGAGAGAGAGAGAGAGAGATTGCGGTATTCCTTTTAGCAATAAGTTATTGATCCTTTTCACCTATATACACATGTAGGCGAAAGAAGAAAGAAAAAAAAAAAAAAAAAAAAAAAAAAAAATATATATATATATATATATATATATATATATATATATATATATATATATATATATATATATATATTATATATATATATATATTATATATATATAGACATAGACATAAATATGTACACATACGCACACATGAATATACTTGCATATCCATATATGGAAACATTCCAAAGCACATATGCGCATAAATATATTGAATGCCCATGATACTCACATACACTTATATACACATGTTCTTATACGCACAGTCACATACATATATACAAATATACACTAATTCTTATACGCATACGCACATACATATACACAGCTACACTCATATATGTGCATATATATACAAATGCAGAAATGCACATGCATATATATACACATATACCCTTACATATATGTATGCTTATATGGACACATGCTGATATGCATCGTGGAGCGTTTGGACACTGTATTTTGGATGGTTGACTGTGTATCACTAAGAGAAGAATCACCTAAGAAAAAGAATATAGCACTGGCATTAATGCAAAGATACTTTCCAAGCATCTCTGATATCAATAGTCAAATATTTTCTCTTGAGCAATATGGCAAGTTTGAGATTTTATATTTCATTATTCATCTCAGTGAGTCCGCGACTTTGAGGCATCAGGTCGAGGGTTCGCGCCCCGTCACGGTCTGAGGTTAGTAAGGGCATGCACTCAGGGTAACGATTACATCTGCCAAAACAAGTCCTTCGCAAGAAGGAAACCGTGCTAGCCCTTAGTAGAAAAGGGAGTCCGTGACCTAAAACTGGAACATATTCATCTCAGTGATTTACATATTAATTTCCCTCATGAAATTTTCAATAAGGGCAGATTCGTCTCTTACCTCGTGTTGAGATATGTTTCCCTTTGATGTCACTTGGAAGCTTTTTTCCATTTCGTGACAAGAAAGAATATACCAAGATTTTTTTTTCAAAATTTTTTTTTTCTAGCAACAACATCAGTCCTAGCTGATGACAAATTATCTGTAGCTTCATTTTTTTATTATACTAATTTGGACGAATTGCGCTTAAGAGAGCTTCCTAAAGCCCGAATAACATGGCCATTATCACACGGGACTGCATCTTACAGAGGTAGCCCTGTGGTAGGGGCAGTAGGAGGAGTTGGCAGTTGTGAAGCGACACAGGTTGTGGAAGAGCCGGGAGGATGGGCTGTGGCACTCCAGCGGTGCCATCTGAACGGTCGCTAGCTCCCTCGTCATTGCCCATAGAGCAAAGTAATCCCCTTATTGTTTTCTTTCTTTGATGTCGGTTACCCCCTAATTAAAGGGGGAAACAGCCAAGGTAGACAGATAGATAGATCAAATATTTAAGATCTTAAATTCGACGACAAGACAAGTTTCCATACCAATAAACATATTTAATTATAATTAGGTGTAATTCTAATCACCATTTGCGTTTAAAAAAGGAAACTATAGTTTTTTATGAGTAAAAACTATTTCTATCTTAAAATGACACTTAAAAATAACGACGTCGCAGGAAAACTGTGACCGTGTGACACGGACTTCAGGTTGGACAGACCCTGAGACTAATGACCACGTTAGATTTTTATACTTGTGTGCATGCGTGCGTGCGTGTGTGCGTGTGTGTGCGTAAGTGTGTGTGTATGCGTGTGTGTGTTTGTGCGTGTGTGTGTGTGTAAGTATGTGTGTATGCGTGTGTGTGTTTGTGTGTGTGTGTTTGTGAGTGTGCGTGTGTGTGTATGTGTGTTTGTGTGTGTGTTTATACTTCCCACATTTGCTGCGCGGGTGTGTTGCAAATTGGTGATTAAAGAATCTTTAATTTGAAGATGATGAGTCACAGGTCACAGTAATGTAGAGTAGACTTTTCGAATATCCTTAGTGTCTAAGGGCGAGGGTAAAAAATAGGATGCCCTTCTGGCTAAAGACCCTGCACGTTCAACCCAGCTGACAGGTAGATAGATAGATAGATAGATAGATAGATAGATAGATAGATAGATAGATAGATAGATAGATAGATCGATAGATAGATAGATAGATAGATAGATAGATAGATAGAAAGATATAAGATATAAATTTTAAAGACAAAAGGTTCTGCAGACTCCTTTTGAATAAAAAATAATTAAAATTACGTTCAAATGAGTTTTTCATATTCTTTGCCAAAAATCCTTTTTTTCATAGATTGTATTTGACCCCTGCTTGTGTTTACTTGTTCATTTTTTTGTTTGTTATTTTGTTGTGTTTTACTGAGCATGTGTCCTTGCGTCCTTGCTTATATTTTTGTGCTTGCTTCTTTGCAATTGTGTTCATTTATTTGCGTATAAGCTCATTGCGTTTTTGCTTTATTTGTGCGAATGTGTTTGTGTCATGTGTTTGCGATATATGTTTGTGTTTTTATTTGTATGGATTTTTGATTGTGTGTGCTTCATTCTTTGTTTATTTGCATGTTTGTTTCTTTGTAAGTGCGTTGTTGTTGCCTTTGCTAGTGTTTTTGTAGTTGCCATTGCTTTTCATCTTTGATTGTTTGTATGTTTGCTTGCTTGTGCGCTTGTTTAAATGTTTGTTTTCTGGTGTTTGTAAGTTTTTTGCTTGTTTGCTTGTGTGTTTGTTTCTTCGTTATTTGAGCATTTGTTTTTGTGTTTATTCATGATTTTACTTGTCATTCTGTGTTTGCTTGTTTTTTTTTAATTATGTTTCTTACTTGATTTTTTATATGTTTCTTCGCAAGTGTTTGTTGTTTGTGTGTGTTTGTAAATAATATTGTTCGCTTGTTTGTGTTTGTGAACTTGATTATGCTTCTTATTAGATTTTTTATATGTTTCTTCGCAAGTGTTTGTTGTTTGTGTGTGTTTGTAAATAATTTTGTTCGCTTGTTTGTTTATGTGAACTTGATTATGTTTCTTATTTGATTTTTTTATATGTTTCTTCGCAAGTGTTTGTTGTTTGTGTGTGTTTGTAAATAATTTTGTTCGCTTGTTTGTTTTAGTCTGTCGCTTTTTGTGTGTGTTTTTCTAGTTGTGCTTCTTACTGAGTGTTTGAGTTTTTATTATTTGTGTGTTTATTTGTTTGTCTTTGTGTTTGTTTGTACCCACAGAAATTGTATTCAAATACCTCTGTGTTAGTTTATTAAAGTCTCTGTTTGTTTATTTTTGTGTTGCATTGCGTGCTTTTGTGTGTCTTTGCGAGTATGTTCGCATGTGTGTTTATTTTTGCTTTGTTTATTAATGCATGCTTTTGTATATGCTTTTGTGTGTGTATTTATTTGTGTGGGTGTTTGCGTAATGGTAATTGAAGTTCGATCATACACTTCCTTCTAAGAAACAATAAAAGTATGTGAACATACTTGAAAATATATGAAAAACTCCAAAAAACATAATGAAAATGAGCCAGTTCTGGTGAAGATCCAATAAAGCGTTGTTCAAATGGGCTCATTTATGGAACGAAGGACTGCTATAATTTGACATAGGACGAAAAATAAAGAAAAAGAATAATACTCTCAACTCATACAAATGTTGAAGTATTAAGCATAGCGGAGTGAGTGGCTTCAGGAATATTATGGAAAGAGAGACAGAGAGAGAGAAATATGGATAGATAGATAGATAGATAGATAGATAGATAGATAGATAGATAGATAGATAGATAGATAGATAGATAGATACATACATACATACATACATACATACATACATACATACATACATAGATAGATAGAGAGAGAGAGAGAGAGAGAGAGAGAGAGAGAGAGAGAGAGAGAGAGAGAGAGAGAGAGAGAGAGAGAGAGAGAGAGAGAGAGAGAGAGAGAGAGAGAGAGAGAGAACTCTTACGACTATAAATTTTGCCTACTGAGTCTTTGAGAGAGAGAGAGAGAGAGAGAGAGAGAGAGAGAGAGAGAGAGAGAGAGAGAGAGAGAGAGAGAGAGAGAGAGAGAGAGAGAGAGAGAGAGCCATAAATGTTTAAAATGCCATAAATCACACAAACTTTCGGCACTTACACAGAAAGAATACTTCTTATAATAGATCTGTCCACCTCTGACACTTTATCAGAGGATCTCAACCTTCTATGTCGCATTCTACCCCTTGTGACCCCAGCTTTTCACAATTTCTTTCCATGTTAAATTGCCATCTAGTCATATTGTATGCACCTCAATATTTTTGCTATTTTTTTAAGAGGGTTCGCGGCCCGTCACAGTCTGAAGTTAGCAAGGGCATGCATTCAGGGTAACGATTACATCTGCCAAAACAAGTCCTTCGCAAGAAGGCAACCGTCCTAGCCCTTAGTAGAAAAGGGAGTCCGTGACGTAAAACCGGAACATTGAAATCTAGTAAACAATGCCAAAGGGAGTTTTTTCCAACTTCACAAAAACCTAGATACTTTACTAGACATAAGAAAAAAGACTTTACTAGACATAAGAAAAATTTTTTTTTACCCTTGCTATAGGTGGAGTTTGGTTCCTATCTCTTAAAACTATTTATATCTTTCATTGATTTAAACCCTAATCTTATCTAACCTAATCTGACCTGGTCTAACCCAAATTGTTAGATTAGGTTACGTTAAGCTTGGTTAGCTTTGTTAGATAAGGTTAGCTTAGGTTTTAAAGCAATGAAAGATAAGCTAAATTTTAAGAGGTTGAAATCGAAATCCAGAGGGCACCCAATCTCACCCACATAGGAATTCCTAGCCAATTCCCAGTCCTGGCTAAAATTTCATCCTCTGTATCTGTAATTTCTTTTCTGGGGGCCACGTGCCAAACGTTTGAGAATCACAGATCCAGATTTTGTAAACTCTTATACTGACAAGAAAAAAATATGAAAATATAACTGGGAAATTGTCCATCTGTGTGTGTGTGTGTGTGTGTGTGTGTGTGTGTGTGTGTGTGTATGTGTGTGTATGTGTGTGTGTGTGTGTGTGTGTGTGTGTGTGTGTGTGTGATCACCTAATTGTGATTACCTAATTGTGTTTACGGGAAAGAGCCCAAAGCTCGTATCTTCCCGTCTCCTGATCGGTTCCATTTTATACTTAGTGATACTTATCATACCTGTCCTTAAAACTATGGATTGAGATAGCATTAACTACCTCCTCGCTTAGCCAATTCCAATTATCAACTACTCTTACACTGAAAAAGTATTTCCTTACATCCTGCAAAGAAGTTTTCTTACCAAGCTTCAAACTATGACCTCTAATTCTAGAGCCAGCCATATCAAAATATCGATCCCTATCCACTCTATCATAACCATGAAGGAATTTAAAGACTGTCACCATATCCCCCCTCACTCTTCTAGCTTCGAGTGATGGTAAGTCTAATTCCCTCACCCTCTCATCATAACTGAGATGGCGTATTTCTGGCACCAGTTTCGTGGCATGTCTTTGAACTTTTTCAAGCTTAGCTATGTGCTTTTTCAAGTGTGGATTCCAAAAGGGGGCTGCATATTCGAGTTTTTGGCCTCACATAGGTTACATAAATATTTCTGAACATTTCCTTGTCCATGTGCCTGAAGGCTACCCTTACATTTGATAAGAATGCATATGCTGCCCTTACTATGCCATTTATATGTATTTCTGGAGACAAATCTGCCAGTATGTTTACTCCTAGATCTCTCTCATTTTCTGTCTCTTGAAGTTGTACTCCAGCCACCGAGTAGTCAAGCTTGGGCCTTCTTGCACTTGTACCCATTCTCATTACCTTACATTTTGAAGTATTGAATTTCATTAGCCACTTTTCTGACCACTCATGCAGATTATTTAGATCCTCCTGAAGTTCTCTACCATTGTTCTCGTTTTTTACTTTCTTCAAAATCTTTGCATCATCTGCAGACATATTCATGAATGAATTTACAGACTCTGGTAGGTCATTTACATATACAAGGAACAAAAGTGGCCCTAAAACTGAACCCTGTGGAACTCCACTACTAACTCTTCTCCATTCAGACACTGAGTGTCTTACTCTAACCCTATGTTCCCTTCCTTCTAAGTAAGTTTTTATCCATTCCAAAACATTTCCACCTATTCTAGCCATTGATTGCAGCTTCCTAATAAGTTTCCCATGTGGAACA
>JAXCGZ010017113.1:65000-70000 GCA_037179515.1 Halocaridina rubra | reverse complement strand
ACAGTTTTCCACATGATTATCATTATTGGTTATATTATTGCTTATTTGTATCAGCATTGCTACTTTTGCTTTTATATAAGGCATTTTCATCATTAATATTATTCATATTTTTAGTGGCTAGAGAGATTTTGTTTAAATTCTCCTATTTATTCATAATTCTAGTAGATTATATTACTATTTCAAAAAGAATACTCTTGCTTTGATTATTGTTGTTGGAGTAAATTTCTTACTATTACAACTTTATAGACATAATTACTATTTTTATTATTATTACTACAATTAATGGTATTTTTATTCATTTGCTCATAATCATTACAATAGATTTTACTATTGCTAGTTTGATCAGTATTGCTGCTTTAGCTGGTATATGTGATTTTACCAATATACACATTATTCTTATTTCTAAATGTTTAAGAACTTTTGTTCTAAGTATCTTATGTATTGTAAATTTTTGTAGTTAATGTTAATATTTTTATAAAGAATGCAAAAGCTATGATTATTGGGTTTTTAAATATTTTTTTTATTTTTATTATTTGAACTCTATCCCTTATCGCTACAGTTCCTGTTTTTAATGCTATTTTGGGCATTATTGCTAATTTTGCGGGTATTACTGATATTTTTTAATCAACATTATTCTTTTGTTACTTCTGATATTTAATTTATTTATGTTAGCATTATTATGTTGTCATCTTGTTTATTGTTACAATTATAATTACGCAAATATTTGTTAACCCCCCCCTCATATTCAAGTATGGGTTGTAGAGCGCAGCTGAGTTCATCGTCATGAGATCGGGTGGCTTTGGGATTAAAAGTTTTCATCACGCGGTTCTCAAAATAACACAATCATTAATCCTTTATTAACTTATATCGCTGTCGCTTAAGCAAACCAATATGATGGAAACACCCTTTTAAACTTTATAGTGCTTCGATTTCTGTATTTGAAGCTTATACTTTAATTTACACGATTTGAATCCTTCAGCTACTTAAGAGGGTCTAGCATTCTACATTAGTTTCCTGAGGTGGTCCTGATGATTTAAATAATAATTCGTTTCTTAACCGTAGAAGGAATTTCAATCCGTTCGTAGTTGTGAATAGAATTATCCATAGGGAAGTAATATTTAAAAGAGCACCATTCCTCTCTCTCTCTCTCTCTCTCTCTCTCTCTCTCTCTCTCTCTCTCTCTCTCTCTCTCTCTCTCTCTCTTCTCTCTCTCTCTCTCTCTCTCTCTCTCTCTCTCTCTCTCTCTCTCTCTTTGGGTGTGTGTATTTACCTAAATGTCTTAAGCAATATTGAGCTTACGCGAAATACCCCTATGCTGGTAAGTTATCGTTTCCTGATCGGTTTCATTTATTACTGCCTAAGAATTTTTCTTTCCTTGAATGCCTTTACCATTTTACTGTTGCCTTGCTTAACGACTGCCGGTTATCAACTATTCTTACACTAACATAAGTTCTTCCTTACTTCCAGCAACGAAGATCTCTTAAGATGCATCATACTATAACCCTTAGTTTTAGAGCCACCCATATCAAAGTATCACTTCAAAACCACTATGTCAAATCCATGGAAAAATTTAGACCCGTAATCATATATACCCACGCTTTTCCTCTAGCTTCGAGAAATAGTGAGTGAAACCCTTTCAGCTTTCTCTACTATATAAGATTATGTATATCTGTCACCAGCTTCGCAGCATGTATTTACACATATTCAATTTGAATATATGTTTTTTCTAGCGCGGCTTCCAAATTTGTGCTAAATATTTTCGCTTAAACCTCGAATAATTGCATATTCAATTTCCAACAGATCAAGTATGCATGTAAGGAACAAAAGTGAAAAGTTCTGTCAAATCCCACTGCTAACGTTTTTCCAGTCAGACACTTCATGTGTTACTCTGACTTTTTGCTCCTTTCCTTCTAAAAAAAAAAAAAAAAAAAAAAAAAAAAAAAAAAATATATATATATATATATATATATATATATATATATATATATATATATATATATATATATATATATATATATATATATATATATATATATATATATATATATATATATATATTCTATCCACTGCAAGATATTTCAAACAATTCTTGCCAAAACTTGCAGAGTCTTAATGATTCCCAAGTGGGACTGTATCAAATCACTTCCGAAAATGTAAGTATATGCAATCTGCCCAGCCCTATTTTTCCTGTTGGATTAGGTGTACTTCATCATAAAATAATAGACAGCTTGTTAGATTAGAATTCCTTTCTCTTCAACCATATAGTTTAACAGACAAAAAGTTGAAAGACTAAAAGAGAGGAGAAATATGTTTGCTCAGCAGTTTCTCCTCAACCTTCACAGTAGGCTGGCCAGTGAAAAAGTCCTATAATGAAGGGTTGTATCTTTTCTCTCATTTGTGAGCATGGATGCCACGTTTATTCGCTTCCGGCATCTTCGATCTGCCTAGATTCAAGGTACATTTCAAATATAATTAATGACACAATATTTAATGGTGCAACACATTTCTTAAATACATAAGGGGATATATCATCTGGCCCTTTTTATTTATGAGTATGTAATAATAATACTAATAATAGTAATAATAATAATAATAATAATAATAATAATAATAATAATAATAATAATAATAATAATAATAATAATAATAATAATAATAATAACTAAAGCAGGTTTTTAATAATGAGACTGGTTAAGCAAGTGGGGATCGAGTGTGCAATTTACAGTAGTGATGTCTAATATTTTTAATGGTTTTCTTTATTATTAAAAGAGAAAACGGAGTTTTTATATGGCTAGGCTTATATAGATTATCTCTCTCTCTCTCTCTCTCTCTCTCTCTCTCTCTCTCTCTCTCTCTCTCTCTCTCTCTCTCTCTCTCTCTCTCTCTCTCTATCTATCTATCTATCTATCTTTATATATATATATATATATATATATATATATATATATATATATATATATATATATATATATATATATATATATATATATATATATATATATATATATATATATATATATATATATATATATATATATATATATATATATATATATATATATATATATATGTGATTACCTAATTGTGATTACCTAATTGTGTTTACGGGAAAGAGCCCAAAGCTCGTATCTTCCCGTCTCCTCATCGGTTCCATTTTATACTTAGTGATACTTATCATACCTGTCCTTAAAACTATGAATTGAGATAGCATTAACTACCTCCTCGCTTAGCCAATTCCAATTATCAACTACTCTTACACTGAAAAAGTATTTCTTACATCCTGCGAAGAAGTTTTCTTACGAAGCTTCAAACTATGACCTCTAGTTCTAGAGCCAGCCATATCAAAATATCGATCCCTATCCACTCTATCATAACCATGAAGGAATTTAAAGACTGTCACCATATCCCCCCTCACTCTTCTAGCTTCGAGTGATGGTAAGTCTAATTCCCTCACCCTCTCATCATAACTGAGATTGCATATTTCTGGCACCAGTTTCGTGGCATGTCTTTTAACTTTTTCAAGCTTAGCTATGTGCTTTTTCAAGTGCGGATTCCAAAAGGGGGCTGCATATTCGAGTTTTGGCCTCACATAGGTTACTTAAATATTTCTGAACATTTCCATGTCCATGTGCCTGAAGGCTACCCTTACATTTGATAAGAATGCATATGCTGCCCTTACTATGCCATTTATATGTATTTCTGGAGACAAATCTGCCAGTATGTTTACTCCTAGATCTCTCTCATTTTCTGTCTCTTGAAGTTGTACTCCAGCCACCGAGTAGTCAAGCTTGGGCCTTCTTGCACTTGTACCCATTCTCATTACCTTATATTTTGAAGTATTGAATTTCATTAGCCACTTTTCTGACCACTCATGCAGATTATTTAGATCCTCCTGAAGTTCTCTACCATTGTTCTCGTTTTTTGCTTTCTTCACAATCTTTGCATCATCTGCAAACATATTCATGAATGAATTTACAGACTCTGGTAGGTCATTTACATATACAAGGAACAAAAGTGGCCCTAAAACTGAACCCTGTGGAACTCCACTACTAACTCTTCTCCATTCAGACACTGAGTGCCTTACTCTAACCCTCTGTTCCCTTCCTTCTAAGTAAGTTTTTATCCATTCCAAAACATTTCCACCTATTCTAGCCATTGATTGCAGCTTCCTAATAAGTCTCCCATGTGGAACAGTGTCAAACGCTTTCTGGAAGTCTAGGAATATGCAATCTGCCCAGCCCTCTCTTTCCTGTAAGATTTGGCTTACCTCATCATAAAATTCTAATAAGTTTGTTACTGTTGATCTACCTTCTCTGAAGCCATGTTGCCTCACTGACAAAAAGTTGAAGGATTCCAAGTGAAGAGAGATATGTTTCCTTAGTAGTTTCTCCATAACTTTGCAAACTATGCTGGTCAAGGAAACTGGTCTATAGTTCAGAGCCGGATCCCTCCTTCCCTTTTTGAAGATAGGTATCACATTTGCTTGTTTCCAGCATCTTGGAATCTCCCCCGACTCCAGTGACTCCTTAAATATGATACTTAGTGCCACTGATATTGTGTTTGCGCATTTTTTAAGCACATGAGGTGATATAACATCGGGACCTGTAGCTTTATGAACATCTAAATCCATCAGCGCTTTGCATACCTCTGTGGCTGTAAGGTTGATGTTCTCTAATACCGGCCCTTGAGCTTCTATCACTGCAATCTGAGGGGGTGGGGTATTTTCTACTGTAAATACTGACTGAAACTCCTTGTTCAATTCTTTGCAGATCTCTTCATCCGTCTCAGTGATGCTTCCATCCGCTCTCTTTAGCCTTAAAACCTGTTCTTTTACCTTCAGTTTTCCTCTGATAAAGCTGTGGAAAAGCTTGGGATTTTCTTTAGCCTTCCTGGTGATGTCCCTCTCATAGTTTCTCTCTGCCTCTCTCCTTTTACTTAGGTAGTCATTTCTTGCTCTTTTGTAGGTTTGCCAGGCATTTATGTTTTTTCTCCTCCTATAC
>JAXCGZ010017113.1:45000-55000 GCA_037179515.1 Halocaridina rubra | reverse complement strand
ATAACAATAATCATACTGTAATAAAAATGTTAACAGTAATGTTAATAATAAAGTAGTCATAATAACACTAGATACTGGATCGTTATTATCGGCATTATCACCATATTTGTATTACTTACAATGAGAATAATCTTTTTTTAACTTAGAAATCAAAGAAGGCGATATCTATTTATATATAGAATGGTTAGTGTTAAGTAAAATTGTTTTAAATCATTAAGTTTGATTAGTGTGTGAGCAGTAACTATTTGTCCAAATGAAAACTATTAGATGGCCGGCCAAAGTCCAAAAAAGACCTTCCTTTTGGGCTCAGATGGCATGAAATGCTACAAATGAGAAACAACCTTAGATCAACTCTGTATAGGTTGATGATTCAGGCCTGGGTGTCTACCCCTGCCGATTTTACCCTTGGGGTCAGTTAGAGGTCATTTAAGGTCAACCTCACAAAATTGTAGTGTTTGTGATATCTTGATTTCCACGATGATTTTAACAAGAGATTTTCTTTGTTTTCATACCAGAATCATTACTCTGACTCAGATCTTTAGTTGAAGATTGAAACTGTAGTATAAAAACACAGGAAAATTGTATTTCAAGTCCCTTTTTCATATATTTTATCTTTTCATCATAACCTCAGTTACAGTTCATTGATGTTTTGTCTGTCTAACTTATCTCATCCAAGAAGGAAATTGCCATTAATGGAGTGCATAATATATCTATTTATATTTTAACTAGTTATTTTATATTCAATATGATTTTAGGAATATGAAGCTAATTACATGGCCAAAATTATTTGAAATTCAAGTGATGATGGATCACCATCGGTGAGATATGCTCTTTTGCTGATACCTAAATTCTCTTGAAACCAGGTGACAGCAAACTGCATAATGAATATCAAAGAATTAATAATGTTGCTATCTGAACCATTCCAGCCTGTGCTGTCATTATAGTTGACCTGGAACAATCTCCAGGGTACTCCGGAAGATGGCATGATATCAGTCAGGAATCAGAGAATGAAATCATTCCAGCTAGTCTGTATGCATTCCTTGGAGTTCTGTTTGGAGGAACAACAGCTATTGATAGTCCAGATAGCGATTCTGATAAGGTTTTCTGTAGTATTGCTCAGGATATCGTCTTTGCAGCATCAAAAGAAACGAAAGGTGACACCAAAACACATGGGCCTTGGATTGACTCTTCACCAAGAGACAAGATCTGAACAGCTAGTCAGTCTTTTTCATGATACTGGTCATACCATTGGTATAGACACAGTTCGACGTATAGACACAACAATATCTAATGAAGTCCTTGCCAACATTGCCCCATATGAGCCAGATCGGCTCGTCATATCAACGTGTAACAACATAGATGTCTTGGAAGAGACCATTGTTGGAAAGAACACGTCCCATTGCACACAAATGGTCATTTGGAAGCGAGGTCCAGAGTAAATCTGTCTGACTGGTAGTGGTGATATCGGCAGAGACAAGTCTCTCAAGAAAGACAGACTTCTGATGCTTCATAGACTGGACCATACTAGACTTCTGAGTGGTACAAGACCCTCCCCTCCATCTGAGGATTTTTCATCAGTTGACCCAGAAGCATGGTTGACACCAAGTGAAGAACGAAAGAATGCCAAATCTCTGAACAATGCATGGTTGCTCAGCAGGTTTTACGATGATGGGATCAAAAGTATTTCATCTTGGTCAGAGTTCAATGCCATCACTAGCAAAGTAGACCCACCTGTAGCATCTATAAGCATGTTCCAATATTACTGGCACCAACTGATAGTAATGACACAATTACAACAGTCATAACTAGGTTTATTAGTATTAACTGCAAACTAGGACAGAAATACACCATAATTGTAGGAGATCAACCACTGTATAGCAGAGCAAAGGAGTTGATTTGGTCAAATCCAAATACATACAAAGATGTTATTATTCTACTGGGGGATCTCCATGTTTTATTCAATTTTCGAAAAGTCATTGGTCTGCATTTTGAATCCTCTGGTCTTGATGATGTCTGGGTAGAGAGCGGTCTGTTTGCCCAAAATAGTACTGAAGCTATGATGAAAGGAAAGGCATATTATAGATCTGTTCATGGTCATATGTGGACATATGAGGTTCTTCATCATATCTGGTGGAAAATATTCCTTGAGTGTCTGGATGGAGAATTGAAACTAAAATATCAACTGCTGGAGAAGATATCTAAGGTTCTTGGTGGATTTGCTGGTAATGATTGTGACAAACTCTGGAGTGACAGACTTGACCAAGTTGCTCAACAGCAACACTCTCAAAGATGAGATTGAGAAGCTCCACTCTCAAAATATTGGTGAGCCTAACGATAGGTTTTGGATGAACTACATGAACATGGTTGAAATCCTTTTGGATTTCATCAGGGCAAATCGTGATGGGAACTGGCAACTGCATGTTGATACCTTCAGTGCCATGCTGCCCTGGATGACAATCTATGACCATATCAATTATGCTAAATGGGGATCCGTGTACCTTGCGGATATGAAGAACTTACCATCAACTGCTCCAGAGGTTCACAGGAAATTCACAACTGGAAACTTTGTTGCCAAAAGAAGCAACCAACGGTTCAATCAAGTGCTAGTGGATCAGGCAACAGAGTAGATGAACTGGATGTGTAAAATATCCAATGGTATCATAGGAATTACCCGTAACAATACAGCTAGAGATTGTTTTTGTACAACATGGCAGAGAGGTCAAAACCCTGACACCAAGGCCTTATAGATGATGATGCTGAAGAACAGACCATTTCAACAAGAAAAGATGACATACAATCTGCTAGAAATAAAGACTACATTGCTGTCAATAAACCAATTGAGACTTTTCACATTTTCAAGGCACCTGAGACTGACAGTGACAAGAGTGGCTTTATTTTATTGAGAAAACTGAAAGTGGACGTCGGATTATGTCATTAGTATCAAACAATGTTGCAACTAATGAAATGAAAGTTGATTTGCTTTCAGATGAAGAAAGAGGGATAGAAGAGATGCTGACCAATGTTCGAGAACGTCTTGTGGAGAAGAGTACCCCGTTCTTTGCTCCTGTGAAAGGAAACAGCTCTAAGACATTTGCCTCATTGTACAAATGTAGTACAGTCAATAGAAACAATGAGAGAAAGATGATAAAGGCTGATTGTCGATTGATGCAACAGATATGAAAGAAGTTTTGAGACATAAGTTGTCACCCGTACCTCTTTCTCTGGCTACAATCGATGGTAACATGAATTCTGTACAGAAGTCAGACTTACTCAGCTTTCTCACAAAATCAAGGAAACAGACATGCCAAAAGACTTACCTAACCCTGTGGAAGGAATGAAAACTTGCATCATTATAGATGGCCATGCCTTCATTCAAGCACTTGGTAAACCGTTGAACTGTGCCACATTTAATTAATATGCAGAAGTCTTTATCAGTATGGTGTCCAGGAAGTTTACCAACTCTGTAAGAAGGATCGACATTGTCTTTGACAGATATATAGGACAAGAATCAATCAAGACAATGACAAGAGGAAAGAGAGCTGGGAAGTTCAAGTGACCGATTCAGAAGATGATCATTGATGGGAATGTACCAATACCACAGGTATGGTCACAATTTATTGCACTGGATGAGAATAAAGCTGAGCTTGCATGATATCTGAGTCAACGTCTCTTTGACCATGGACCAAACATAAACCCAGTGAATGAAATCGTCACTGCTGGAGGGTTTGAGGAACCACTGGTAGCCAAGACATCAAGACATAGTGATATTGTCCAGTTAGAAGCTAACCATGAAGAGGATGACACCTGCCTAATCCTGCATGCCATTCACACCATTAATAATGGATTTACCAGTGTCTTAGTAGAATGTAGAGATACAGATGTCATTCTAATGATGATTCACTTTCTAGGCCATCTTGATGCTGATGTCTGGATGATAAGTGGTATATCAAAAAACAGAAAGTGCTATCCCATCTATAGTATCACACACAAACTTTCAAAGAATATTGTTGAAAATATCTTAAGCTTCCATGCCCTCGTGATAGTACTTCCTCTTTTACAGGACATGGCAAGAAAAACTGTTGGAAGGTGTTTCTCAAGTAACCAGAACTTTTCTCAAGTGTTGGCCATAATGGCTCCATTGAAAAGGTTGAGGAGTTTGTCTGCTGTCTATATGATTTTCCTCATCCTTTTAAAGGTGTCAACAAAGCCAGACATGTCATCTTCCAGAGAGGTAAAAGGGCTCTGGAAAAGTGTCCACCAACCAAAGATGCTTTGGAGCGTCATATTTTCAGAGCAAACTATCAGGCAAGAATCTGGCTAAAAGCCACAAAAGAAGTATGGATGTAGGTTCCCCTTTAGAAACAGGTGGCTGAAGTCAGGCAGAAAATGGAGTCCAAGATCAAGCAGAGTCGCATCCCTTCCATTCCTATGGCATGTGTTGATTTGGTAGCAAGTAGATGCAAATCCAAATGTAAACTGGATTCTTGTAAATGTTTTAAAACTGAGCAGGTAAGTACACAAGCATGTGGCTGTGAGGCAGAAAATTGCTGTAATCCAACTGGGTTGTGAGGGCATAATGATATTCAGTGAGTTGTTTGATATAATTTGCAGCAATAATTGAAAGAAATGCATGTATATGGCCATAAAACATTAATGCCATGGTATTATTCTAAAAGTTGCAGCGAGTGGTAGTTACAACATGGTTAATGATTTATGCTGTAGTTAATATTAAAGTCTGTAAAAAATGTATGTACAATGGCTTTTGTGGGTTTTTCTATAATTAAAACAAAAATGTTGAATTTTATTTGGGCTTTTTATTTTTTTTTTATTTTACTTGATAAATCCAGCAACTGGATTAGGCATAATAATAATTAGTACCTGAACGTTTGGAAATTGTCTGACTATTCCTAGCCACTTTAGTCAAACAGAAACATTATATAGTATGGGATGAATCATATATTATCACTGAAACAGAATGAATAGTTGATTTAGCAATGGTAAGAAATGAAGAAATGAAATCAGCAGGTAAATAGTTTGAAGTTGTACCTCATAATTTGGTAACAAACAGTTATTTCATTTCTGTATATAATTAGACAATGTAGTGCCCTCTGTATTTTGAATATGAAGTAGCTAGTTAACAACATAAATATATTATGCACTTCATTTATGGCAATTTACTTCTTAGATGAGGTACGTTATACAGATAAAACATTAATGAACTGTAACTGAGGTTATGATGAAATGTTGAAATATATGGAAAAGGGACTTGAAATAAATTTTTTTTCTGTGTTATTATACTACAGTTTCAATCTTAAACTACATATTTGAGTCAAAGTAAATGATTCTGAAATAAAAACAAAGAATATCTCTGGTTAAAATCATCATGGAAATCAAGGTACCACAAAAACTACAATTTTGTGTGGTTGACCCTAAATGACCTCAAACTGACCCCAAGGGTCAAATCGGCAGGAGTAGAAACCCAGACCTGAATCATCAATATATAAAGAGTTAATGTAGGGTGAATACTCATTTGTAACATTTCATGCCATTAAAGATGAATTTTTCAAGTTCTGGCCGGCCGTCTATATATAGTTTGCCTTTGAAAGCTGTGACAAAGGAGGAATTTTTAAGATATTCTGGAATATTGTTCCAGAGTGTTGACCCTTTAACAGTGATCATCTCTAAACATGCATCTATGTTTGTTCTCTGAATAAAGAGCTCACTACTCTGTCTTGTGTTGGTTCCTCTTATATCCCTAACTCTTTTGAAATTAAATAGCCAGCTAGGATAATGATGGTTCAAAAGTTTGAATACAAAAACGTAAATTGCATAGGCGACCTTGTTTTCTTTCTGCAGCCACCCAAGTTTTTTGAGAGCTGGTGTGATGTGGTCATATTTTCTTATTCCTCCCATAGCAACTCGAGATGCAAAATTAATAAGCTTCCGTACTCTGTTTATCTGAGTCTAATTGGTAGCTCCCCATACAGTTGTGGGATAATTAAAGTGACTAAGGGCTAGAGATTCAACAACCGTTATTTGAGTGGTAGTCTCAAAGTGAATTCCTAGATTTTTTATTGCTTTGCTAAGTGTAATTATATTGCTGCAAAAATTAATTGTTGTATTTTCTGGAATTTGTGCTATATGGTACCTTGAAGCAATATACATGCATTGTGCTTTACTTTCGTTAATTAACAGCCCAATTTCTGACAAAGTGTTTTCTTCTCTTAAGGTTAGTTTTGGGAGATTATTAATATCACCACTAAGGAGTAGCTGAGTGCCATCTGCATATTGTAAAATTAGACAGTCAGATATGAAACAAGATAGATCATTTACGTAAATGGAGAAGATAATAGGACCAAGGACTGATCCCTGTGGAACACTAAATGATGCATTTTTTGGAGTAGAGATAATTCTGTTAAGACAGATAGACTGTCTGCAATTAGACAGATACTCTCTAAACCAGGTCAGATCAATATTTAGGTTAGCTTATTCACAGATAAGAATTTCATGGCTTACACTGTTGAAGGCTTATGATAAGTCTAGTAATAAAAGCAGAGAGATTTTTTCTTATCTATATTATTTTAAATTCTATTAAAAACTTTGAGCAATGCAGTTTCCGCCGAGAGTTTTGGTCTGAAACTATGTTGATTAATAGTAAATTGTCTGTTTGTCTCTAGATATGACATTAGCTGGCATGCAACAATTTTTTTTAATATAAATTTGTCGCATCTTCTCTGTCCCACTTTTTATGCAGAGGTATTACATGTGATTTTTTTCCAAGAGTCAGGAAACCTTTTAGTAACAATGGAAGTGTTTATAATAGCTAGAATATAAGACACAATTATGGGTAGAGCATCTTTGATGAATTGAAATGGTATACCATCTGGACCATAAGAGCCAGAGTTTCTTAGGCTCTTTATGGTAAGAATTAGGGTAGC
The DNA here is from genome assembly GCA_037179515.1 of Halocaridina rubra. Lineage (NCBI taxonomy): Eukaryota > Metazoa > Arthropoda > Malacostraca > Decapoda > Atyidae > Halocaridina > Halocaridina rubra. The sequence goes on along the minus strand of JAXCGZ010017113.1, from coordinate 48,062 downwards.
ACAATCGACAGGACTGATCTAGAAGTAATCTCTCATGTTTACATTGGAATAAATTTCATATAAGTAATTACTCATGCTTACTGAGTTGATGCTATCTTGTGTTTTCTCATATGTAGTTTTCGCAAAGTTAGCAAAATAGTTATTAAATTTTCCTCTTTGTCTTTCAACTCCATCATATTTTCGTAATTTTCTGAGGTGGTGTCTGCTGGCTAGTACAGTGGTAACGCGCTGGCTTCGCATTCACGAGGTCGAAAGATCGGTTCCCGTCCAAGACCGAGAGTTTAAGCTGTTTACTGGCAGGAACTGCTGTGGTTGGACGCCACAGTGGGGGGTTGGGGCTTGCCCTGGCTGACGAATACCCATTGTATTGAAATGGAAATAAAGTTTATTGTACTCGGTATTTTGCTTCTTATTACTTTCCATGTTACCGCTGTATCATGTCTAGAGTCATTAAATTGGTTTTTGTAAAAGTTCATTTTACTTATATCGTTCACGGAGAGTCATATCATATCTATTCATTTTAAACTCTTTTAGTATTTGATTTCTGACTTGCATTGCCTCTTAGATGTCATTACTTAACCAGGGGCCTGAGAGGGGGCTTATTTTTCTTGCTACAATGGGTGCACAACTATCTAGGCACTCACAGAAGACTTTTTTTTTTATTTCAACCTGCTAATCGACAATATCAGCGTTTATTATACCATTAACTGCATTTCTGTTGTTGATTAATGCTTCACAAGAGATATCATGGGAGTAAATTTTAGGCACCAGATTGTCGTGTAGAAAGGCCTCCTTTTGGGCTTGTTTATGTTTAGCATAGCAATGTTGAGCTCGTGATCTGCAATTGGGCAGGGAATTACGTCCCAATAGGGTATACTTTTCACTTTGTTTGTTATTATCAAATCTATTAGAATCCTAGAATTATTGGTTATACGGTTAGGTTTTGTAAATATTTGATCACCCTTTACATATTGTTATCTGCTGAGAGAAAGTCATCATTAAAGTTACCAAGTATGTATACAGGTTTAGGGCGCACACTGATATTTAACTGAATGTTTCAAGCACATGACTAAATGAACTGGAAGGTGCTTTTGGGTGCCGGTAAACACACTCAATAATGAAAGATGGAAGTTTCTGATACTGCAGAGTGATCCATATATCTCCGAGCTCTTCAGTTTTTTCTAGACCTGTGGTTATTTCTGATGAACTGAAATAAATTCTAACATAAATACAGACGCCACCCCCTCGACCATGGTCATTACGAAATATTTTAAACTCCTGGATATTAACATATTTATTTTAAGTTTTAGGAAGATGCCAGGTTTCACTTACACTATGTTTTTTGTCTTTTGCTAGCATTATATTTCCTCAAAATGAGCAAGAAGGGACTGAGCATTCATATGCGCTAATGTTATCATCTTTCCTTGCTTCATCGGGGAGGTATCCGTAGTCATATTTGTAGTTTGTTTTTGTGTTTGTCCATGGTTTATTTCGACTGTGATATTGCTGAGAATTCATCATCATAGAATGTTCTGGGGGTAGTCCATGGATCCTGGGGCATTCCCAAAGTTTGTATGCCTAGGCGAGAGCCTAGGATTGTAAGAGCCATATCTCCAGGAAAATTCTCTAGTGCGTGGACGGCGATAGGAGAGGTTTGCATTGTGTCTCTTTCTGTAGTCTCGCTTTTAGATCTTTTCATAAGCTTTTTATTCCAGCTTTTTATTCCAGCATGGCTGTAGTTTGGGATATTTTGTAGATAACCCAGGCTTTGTCCACTGTTTGTCCCTGTGAAATGGCTGGACAATTATGCCTGTAGGACATTGACTCAGTTTGTAAGCCACGTATTCAAATCCTTTCGATATCGTTATTGCGAAGGAGATCCAATTTGTTTGTGAGAAAGCTTTCTAATCAAAACTTCTTCAGAGGGGATGCCTTGAGTTGCCAAAATATTATGTATCTCTCTCTCGGAGGGGTTGCCAGGGATGCGAATATATATTTGAGCTGTAACCTTTGCACTTGGGGGAGAGGACTTCAATGGACTGTTAGATTAGAGACTGCTCCTATTTTGTCTTTTTGGTTTTCTTCACTTGTTTGTAACCTATTGCTGGGTTGGTTATTTGTGCTGGGTGGTATAATTTGGTTGTCCTGGTTAGTGAGAGTTGCTGTGTTGTTAAGAGTAGTTGAGAAGGTCAGTACATCTCAGAGCGTTGATATCTTGAAAAGCAGAAGAAACAGTTACCTGAGATGGCAAAATAAGAATATGCTGAACAGTTCAGAAGAGATTTCAAGGAGCTGGTGCAAATTGGAGGGTTCTTGTAAAAACGTTCTTAGATCCGATATAGAGTAATATGGCTATAAAGGAAGCAACACAAGGTCTGGTACAGGAAAATGTGGGTACAGCTGATTACAGGAAACTGTAATAGAAACTCTGAAAATGGTTATAATAAAGAAATAAAACATTTTGATAAAATAATCACTTGATGACTCGAAATCAGTGATACCAGGTGCATGTGAATCTAAAATGTCAACATGGCAGATAAACAGGGAGGCAATTGGAGACTAGGGCTTCAAATGATAAGGAAGCTTGGTGAATTATGTGGTCCAAATACTATTGCAAATATTCATCGACTTGGTAAGCATATTGGGGAGGAAAAGACAAGATTAATTAGGGTAACTATCAATGGGGAGGACATATAAAAAAAATCTGATAAGGGCAAAAAATCTAAGAGAATGGAAAGAATACTGGACAGTTTTCAATCGACCTTTTAGAATAAAAGAAGATATGCAAAATTTTAAAAACTGGAGACACTAAGCTAATAGCTTAAAGGAAGGAAGATATGTCTAAGAAAAAAAATTGCTCTTGGGTTTATCCAAAGAAAATATTTGCCCTAGGGCTTATCCAACTGGAAGATGAAAATAAAATGTTGGTAAACCAATGGATTTGGCCACACTTAGATTACAGCACACAAATGCTGATGGGCTAGCTGGTAAGACAGTAGAATTAATGGATAGAAATTACAGAGACAAACTTAATTGAATAAATATCGAGTGTTACGGTATTA
>JAXCGZ010017113.1:10000-25000 GCA_037179515.1 Halocaridina rubra | reverse complement strand
ATTAATTTTTTGTTTTAATAGTAATCTTTTTATTGTTCACTTTTGATTAACTTGATCCTTTGATTGCATATCTTGGTTAAAAGTTTACCAATCTTCTTATTCTGATATTATCAGTTTAACAGTAACGAATAACTAATAATTAGAGCAGGTGTTCAAGGCATCAAGTGCTTTTCCTCGGTTGCATGCTTAAGCTTTTCTTCGTGCGTTTTTTGTTTTATTATTACCAAAGTCAAATTTTAAGTTAGGGTGTGTGTTACCAGGAAACTAGTTTACTAAAAAGATTAACTAAATTAGTATTCATAAAGCCACTGAGGGGGCAAGCCAGCCTCAACTTGGTGCCGGTCCCAAGCCCGGGTAAATGGGGAGGGTTGGCGGTAGGAAGGGCATCCGGCCACAAAAATTTTGCCAAAACCAAATGGCCAGTAGAGATAACGAGAATAGACACCATGCTAGGGCGTTCCCCGTAGGCGACGCATTGGGACTTCGCCTGATCCCTCCAGAAAGACGGCAAGGGCTACCCAGTCATGGCTCGAGGGAGAGTGTCAGATGAGGTGTTGCGGGTGGGAACTCCTAATGTGGGGACGATGACTGGGAAGGGGCGAGAATTGGTGGACTTGATGGAGAGGAGGAGACTTGGAGTGCTGTGTGTGCAGGAGACCAGGTGGAAAGGAAATAAGGCGAGGGAATTGGGTGAGGGCTGCAAATTGTTCTATAGTGGAGCAAATGAGGAAGGGAGGGATGGTGTAGGAATAATACTATCCAAGGACCTGAAGGAAAGCTTACTTGATGTGAATAGAAAGAATGACAGAATTATGAGTTTAAAGCTGGGACTGGGAGAAACGGTAGTCAATGTGGTATGTGCCTATGCCCCACAAACTGGTTGTGCAGCGGAGGAGAAGGATGTATTTTGGGAGGAGATGGACCTGGAGCTTAGAACAATTCCTATAAGGGAGAGGGTAATTTTGGGAGGAGATCTAAATGGCCACTTGGGAATTGGGAAGGCTGGGATAGGTAGAGTTCATGGGGGCTGGGTGGTGGACGAGAGAAACGAGGGGGTAGAGAGAGTGATCGATTTTGCAGTGGCATTTGATCTGGCATTGGTCAACACATTCTTTGAGAATAAGGAAAGCAGATTGATTACATACAGTGGTGGTGGGAGGGAGAGCCAGATAGATTTATTGTTGTGTAGGAGAGACCATCTGAAGGATATTAGCAACTGTAAAGTAATAAATGGGAAGAGTGTAGCAGTGCAACATATGATAGTAGTAATTGATTGCAGGCTCAGGAAATGTAGGAAATGTAAGAAGCCGAGGATGGACCCAAAGATAAAGTGGTGGAGATTGAAAGATGCGGAGCTGAGAGCTATGTTTAGGGGAAGAGTGTTGGAAGCGATAAGGTTGCATGAGGATGTACAAGAATGGTGGACAGAGAATAGTTAGGTGATTTTGAGGGTTGGTGAGGAGGTTCTTGGAAAGTCATCAGGAAGTAAACCCCCAAATGATAAAGAGTCATGGTGGTGGAATGAGGAAGTGCAAGAATGGGTGAAGAACAAGAAAGAAGCTAAGAAAAAGGCAGATTTATCAGGCCTGGAGCAGGATAAAGAAGAGTACAAGCAGGCAAAGAAGGAGGCAAGGAGAGCAGTGGCAAAATCAGAAGCAGAGACATTGAATGAAGTCTATGAAGAGCTATAAACACCAGAAGGAGAGAAGAAAATATTGCGAATTGAAGCCTAATCATCCCCATCTATAAAGGGAAGGGAGATATTCAGGAGTGTGGAAACTATAGAGGCATAAAATTGTTAAGCCATGCTATGAAGATATGGAAGAAGATCATAGAGAGGAGACTCAGAGAGGAAACGACAATTGAGGATGAACAGAAAACTTCAGAAGGCTGAGACACAAATACAGCATGGGTAAAATACTTACAGGTGACTGTGATAGAGTTGCTGCCCGTATAAGACTTGGTTATAGAAATATATGGGAGGTGAATTGCGAGAAAACTGGTTGAAAGCACCCAGAACACTCAAAATGCTATTTATGTGAGTGTGAAGGGGGCAACAATTTATTACACTACATTACAGAGTGCACAAAGCTTAAGGACTTCAGACCTCTTGGTCTGAGCTACTTTGATCTTTGTGTGCACTTTTGCAACCCAGAGAACTTATATCCTGTACTTAGTGTATACCCAACATTGAAAATATAATTCTTTTACCCTCTTCTTCGTCTACATCTTTTCCCACTTTTATGTGGGGTCGATGTTTCTGGCCAGTTTTCTCCATTTATTTCTGTCCCATACCTCATCACCCAACAAACCTTTAGACCTAAGGTCATCATTGATGCAATCCATCCACCTATGCTTTGGTCTCCCTCTCCTTCTACCCTGTATATCCATTTCCATCACCCTCCTCCCAACATACTGTTCATCCCTCCTAACGACATGACCATACCATCTAGTCTACTTTCTTGTATATTATCTGATATTTCTATAACTTTGGGGAAAAAAAAAGGAAAGGTGGAGGGAATACTCTCTCTCTCTCTCTCTCTCTCTCTCTCTCTCTCTCTCTCTCTCTCTCTCTCTCTCTCTCTCTCTCTCTCTCTCTCTCTCTCTCTCTCTCTCTCTCTCTCTCTCTCTCCCTCTCTCTCTCTCATATGCCTTTTTATATACATAAGCCACTTTTCCCCTTATAAGGTGAGTGACTGAGTAAAGGAATAATGCTCTGACTTTCTGGGAAGAGAAAGTACAGAGAGGGGGTCTCTCATTCCCTTCGCTCCGCCCCACTTAGTCTACTCTTACGACACGCAGGGGAACATTGAGGAAGTATTCTAACCCCCTCCCTCAGGAGCTCATATGTATGTATATGTGTGTACATATGTACATGTGATTACCTAAGTGTGATTACCTAATTGTGTTTACGGGAAAGAGCCCAAAGCTCGTATCTTCCCGTCTCCTGATCGGTTCCATTTTATACTTAGTGATACTTATCATACCTGTCCTTAAAACTATGGATTGAGATAGCATTAACTACCTCCTCGCTTAGCCAATTCCAATTATCAACTACTCTAACACTGAAAAAGTATTTCCTTACATCCTGCAAAGAAGTTTTCTTACGAAGCTTCAAACTATGACCTCTAGTTCTAGAAATAGCCATATCAAAATATCGATCCCTATCCACTCTATCATAACCATGAAGGAATTTAAAGACTGTCACCATATCCCCCCTCATTCTTCTAGCTTCGAGTGATGGTAAGTTTAATTCCCTCAGCCTCTCATCATAACTGAGATTGCGTATTTCTGGCACTAGTTTCGTGGCATGTCTTTGAACTTTTTCAAGCTTAGCTATGTGCTTTTTCAAGTGCGGATTCCAAAAGGGGGCTTCATATTCGAGTTTTGGCCTCACATAGGTTACATAAATATTTCTGAACATTTCCTTGTCCATGTGCCTGAATGCTACCCTTACATTTGATAAGAATGCATATGCTGCCCTTACTATGCCATTTATATGTATTTCTGGAGACAAATCTGCCAGTATGTTTACTCCTAGATCTCTCTCATTTTCTGTCTCTTGAAGTTGTACTCCAGCCACCGAGTAGTCAAGCTTGGGCCTTCTTGCACTTGTACCCATTCTCATTACCTTACATTTTGAAGTACTGAATTTCATTAGCCACTTTTCTGACCACTCATGCAGATTATTTAGATCCTCCTGAAGTTCTCTACCATTGTTCTCGTTTTTGACTTTCTTCACAATCTTTGCATCATCTGCAAACATATTCATGAATGAATTTACAGACTCTGGTAGGTCATTTACATATACAAGGAACAAAAGTGGCCCTAAAACTGAACCCTGTGGAACTCCACTACTAACTCTTCTCCATTCAGACACTGAGTGTCTTACTCTAACCCTCTGTTCCCTTCCTTCTAAGTAAGTTTTTATCCATTCCAAAACATTTCCACCTATTCTAGCCATTGATTGCAGCTTCCTAATAAGTCTCCCATGTGGAACAGTGTCAAACGCTTTCTGGAAGTCTAGGAATATGCAATCTGCCCAGCCCTCTCTTTCCTGTAAGATTTGGCTTACCTCATCATAAAATTCTAATAAGTTTGTTACTGTTGATCTACCTTCTCTGAAGCCATGTTGCCTCACTGACAAAAAGTTGAAGGATTCCAAGTGAAGAGAGATATGTTTCCTTAGTAGTTTCTCCATAAGTTTGCAAACTATGCTGGTCAAGGAAACTGGTCTATAGTTCAGAGCCGTATCCCTCCTTCCCTTTTTGAAGATAGGTATCACATTTGCTTGTTTCCAGCATCTTGGAATCTCCCCCGTCTCCAGTGACTCCTTAAATATGATACTTAGTGCCACTGATATTGTGTTTGCGCATTTTTTAAGCACATGAGGGGATATGTCATCAGGACCTGTAGCTTTATGAACATCTAAATCCATCAGCGCTTTGCATACCTCTGTGGCTGTAAGGTTGATGTTCTCTAATACCGGCCCTTGAGCTTCTATCACTGTAATCTGAGGGGGTGGGGTATTTTCTACTGTAAATACTGACTGAAACTCCTTGTTCAATTCTTTGCAGATCTCTTCATCCGTCTCAGTGATGCTTCCATCCGCTCTCTTTAGCCTTAAAACCTGTTCTTTTACCTTCAGTTTTCCTCTGATAAAGCTGTGGAAAAGCTTGGGATTTTCTTTAGCCTTCCTGGTGATGTCCCTCTCATAGTCTCTCTGTGCCTCTCTCCTTTTACTTAGGTAGTCATTTCTTGCTCTTTTGTAGGTTTGCCAGGCATTTATGTTTTTTCTCCTCCTATACCTTTTCCAGCATTTGTCTCTCCACTCCTTAGCTCTTTTACACCCATTATCGAACCATTTCTCTCTGGCATGAATTACACCTACTTTGGTGACAGGTATGCAGCAATCTACTATCTTCCCATATTTCTCACAAAAGATGTCATACATTTCTTGTACAGATTTGTTGTAAAATAAGGTTCTCCAGTCAAAAACTGCAAAAAGCTCATTCATTTTGATGTAATCTCCTTTCCGATAGTTCCCCCTCATGTCCTCAGTGCCTGTACTCTCAGGAAGAATATCTTCAATGATATACTCCATCAACAACACACAGTGGTCACTCTTTCCAATTGGTGGTTCATACTCAATTTTTTCAATATCCAACACATTATCTGTGAACACTAGATCAAGTAGTGATTGCTCATCCCCACCCCTGGCCCTTGTTGGTTCCATTACATGTTGGTGTAGGAAATTCCCATGTACGCAATCTAGGAATCTTGCCCCGAATGAGTCCTCACCACTGTGTGGGTCAAGATTTATCCAATCTATCTCTTTATGATTAAAGTCTCCCATAATCAAAATCCTACATTATTTTTCCCCTGCCATGTTAACAACTGAGTTTATGACTTCAATAGTACCTATATGACTTTCCTCCTAAACTTCAAGCCTATTTTGGTTCCTTGGTGGGTTGTATACAATAGTTATTATAATGCTCTCTGACCCAGTATTTATGCGAGCAACAAGAAATTCCTTGAACTCACTTTCTATAGCCAAGTTTATTTCTTCGACTTGAATCCTTTCACTTATGAGCAGTGCTATCCCTCCAACAGTCCTCTCAGATCTTTCAACCCTTAGTATTCTGAAGCCCTTAGGAAAAACTGTGACACTGTTTATGTCCTCACTCAACTTAGTCTCTGTAATTGCTACTATATCTGCCTTACTGTTGTGAATCCTATCTTTTAATTCTACTGCCTTACCAGCTAATCCATCAGCATTTGTGTATAACAATCTTAATGAGCCCCATCCCCTGATCTTCTGTCATTATCTTCTTTATCTCCCCTTTGTCTGGAAGAACTCTGTAACAAAAATTTTTCTTCTCTTCTTCATTTCTTTTAACATTTAACCTTCTTGCCTCTTGCAACAAGTTTTTGATCTTTCCCATCTCTTCCTGTGTTCTGTATCGTCTAATGAACACTTCTTTGAATTCTTGAAGGTCTTTTAGACTTTTTTTTCTCAACAATATTTCCCTACATGTTTCCCCTCTCTCAAAGGTTACTTTTGTTGGTCTCGGCTTTCCTTCCCTCGAATATTTACCTAGTTGGTGTATGTTTACAATATCCTCAGGACCACATACTACTCCAAGCTTTCTTATCAGGTCGTGTATGTATGTGTATATGTATATGTATATATATATATATATATATATATATATATATATATATATATATATATATATATATATATATATATATGTATATATACAAATAAGCACATTACATATGTGAAAACATGAATCATATTTTACCCCGACCGGGACTCGAACCTAGGACTTATGATTACTAAGTCAAGGCGCTACCACTACACCACAGAAGGTTAAAAGGAACCCAACCTTATAGCTTATATCTGTTATACTTAGGAATGAACGCATTCTAACTGAATGCCACTATGTTCATATTACAGATTCCCCAACCTCACTCGTGGCTTCATTTTAGCATTTAATTCAATTCCCAATCTCATTCGGGCCATGAAATACAAATAAGCACATTACATATGTGAAAACATGAATCATATTTTACCCCGACCGGGACTCGAACCTAGGACTTATGATTACTAAGTCAAGGCGCTACCACTACACCACAGAAGGTTAAAAGGAACCCAACCTTATAGCTTATATCTGTTATACTTAGGAATGAACGCATTCTAACTGAATGCCACTATGTTCATATTACAGATTCCCCAACCTCACTCGTGGCTTCATTTTAGCATTTAATTCAATTCCCAATCTCATTCGGGCCATGAAATACAAATAAGCACATTACATATGTGAAAACATGAATCATATTTTACCCCGACCGGGACTCGAACCTAGGACTTATGATTACTAAGTCAAGGCGCTACCACTACACCACAGAAGGTTAAAAGGAACCCAACCTTATAGCTTATATCTGTTATACTTAGGAATGAACGCATTCTAACTGAATGCCACTATGTTCATATTACAGATTCCCCAACCTCACTCGTGGCTTCATTTTAGCATTTAATTCAATTCCCAATCTCATTCGGGCCATGAAATACAAAAAAGCACATTACATATGTGAAAACATGAATCATATTTTACCCCGACCGGGACTCGAACCTAGGACTTATGATTACTAAGTCAAGGCGCTACCACTACACCACAGAAGGTTAAAAGGAACCCAACCTTATAGCTTATATCTGTTATACTTAGGAATGAACGCATTCTAACTGAATGCCACTATGTTCATATTACAGATTCCCCAACCTCACTCGTGGCTTCATTTTAGCATTTAATTCAATTCCCAATCTCATTCGGGCCATGAAATACAAATAAGCACATTACATATGTGAAAACATGAATCATATTTTACCCCGACCGGGACTCGAACCTAGGACTTATGATTACTAAGTCAAGGCGCTACCACTACACCACAGAAGGTTAAAAGGAACCCAACCTTATAGCTTATATCTGTTATACTTAGGAATGAACGCATTCTAACTGAATGCCACTATGTTCATATTACAGATTCCCCAACCTCACTCGTGGCTTCATTTTAGCATTTAATTCAATTCCCAATCTCATTCGGGCCATGAAATACAAATAAGCACATTACATATGTGAAAACATGAATCATATTTTACCCCGACCGGGACTCGAACCTAGGACTTATGATTACTAAGTCAAGGCGCTACCACTACACCACAGAAGGTTAAAAGGTGTAGTGGTAGCGCCTTGACTTAGTAATCATAAGTCCTAGGTTCGAGTCCCGGTCGGGGTAAAATATGATTCATGTTTTCACATATGTAATGTGCTTATTTGTATTTCATGGCCCGAATGAGATTGGGAATTGAATTAAATGCTAAAATGAAGCCACGAGTGAGGTTGGGGAATATGTAATATGAACATAGTGGCATTCAGTTAGAATACGTTCATTCCTAAGTATAACAGATATAAGCTATAAGGTTGGGTTCCTTTTAACCTTCTGTGGTGTAGTGGTAGCGCCTTGACTTAGTAATCATAAGTCCTAGGTTCGAGTCCCGGTCGGGGTAAAATATGATTCATGTTTTCACATATGTAATGTGCTTATTTGTATTTCATGGCCCGAATGAGATTGGGAATTGAATTAAATGCTAAAATGAAGCCACGAGTGAGGTTGGGGAATCTGTAATATGAACATAGTGGCATTCAGTTAGAATGCGTTCATTCCTAAGTATAACAGATATAAGCTATAAGGTTGGGTTCCTTTTAACCTTCTGTGGTGTAGTGGTAGTGCCTTGACTTAGTAATCATAAGTCCTAGGTTCGAGTCCCGGTCGGGGTAAAATATGATTCATGTTTTCACATATGTAATGTGCTTATTTGTATTTCATGGCCCGAATGAGATTGGGAATTGAATTAAATGCTAAAATGAAGCCACGAGTGAGGTTGGGGAATCTGTAATATGAACATAGTGGCATTCAGTTAGAATGCGTTCATTCCTAAGTATAACAGATATAAGCTAAAAGGTTGGGTTCCTTTTAACCTTCTGTGGTGTAGTGGTAGCGCCTTGACTTAGTAATCATAAGTCCTAGGTTCGAGTCCCGGTCGGGGTAAAATATGATTCAAGTTTTCACATATGTAATGTGCTTATTTGTATTTCATGGCCCGAATGAGATTGGGAATTGAATTAAATGCTAAAATGAAGCCACGAGTGAGGTTGGGGAATCTGTAATATGAACATAGTGGCATTCAGTTAGAATGCGTTCATTCCTAAGTATAACAGATATAAGCTATAAGGTTGGGTTCCTTTTAACCTTCTGTGGTGTAGTGGTAGCGCCTTGACTTAGTAATCATAAGTCCTAGGTTCGAGTCCTGGTCGGGATAAAATATGATTCATGTTTTCACATATGTAATGTGCTTATTTGTATTTCATGGCCCGAATGAGATTGGGAATTGAATTAAATGCTAAAATGAAGCCACGAGTGAGGTTGGGGAATCTGTAATATGAACATAGTGGCATTCAGTTAGAATGCGTTCATTCCTAAGTATAACAGATATAAGCTATAAGGTTGGGTTCCTTTTAACCTTCTGTGGTGTAGTGGTAGCGCCTTGACTTAGTAATCATAAGTCCTAGGTTCGAGTCCCGGTCGGGGTAAAATATGATTCATATATATATATATATATATATATATATATATATATATATATATATATATATATATATATATATATATATATATATATATATATGTGTGTATGTATTTATATGTATATGTGTATGTATATGTGTATGTGTATGTATATGTGTATGTGTATGTATATATGTATGTGTATATATATATGTATATGTATGTGTATGTCTATATGTATCAATAATTACAACTCTTGATTCATAACTCTATATATATACAAAAGCTGCAGTAATGATGATGGTAATAATAATAATAATAATAATAATAATAATAATAATAATAATAATAATAATAATAATAATAATAATAATAATAATAATAATAATAATAATAATAATAATAATAATAATAATAATAATAATAATAATAATAATTATGATGGTGGTAGCAATGGTTGTGATAGTAGTGATAATGGATTAATTGATGTAATTCTCTCTCATGTACATAATTTGAAGGGTAGAGAAGGGGAAGGGCTTTCAGTCTTTCTCTTTCTTTTCCTTCCAAATTTATCTTCCATTATATGGCACTGTGCTTATGTGTATGTATGTATGTATGTTCAGGCTTATATGTGTACGTATATGCGATTAATTACATGCACTTTCCTTTGCTGTGTTGCCCTCAGATGACAATGATGTGTATGAGTATGCATGGATGCGTCTTTATCTGTGGTAAGGACGAATAACTCCCTTTGCTGAAATGAATACCACAAATTCTCTCTCTCTCTCTCTCTCTCTCTCTCTCTCTCTCTCTCTCTCTCTCTCTCTCTCTCTCTCTCTCTCTCTCTCTCTCTCTCTCTCTCTCTCTCTCTCTCTCTCTCCTTGATATGTATGGCTATGAAGCCCCAGTGGTGTTTCTATTGCTCATCTAATTAATGCATGCATATATATGTATATGTACCTACTTATTATTCTAACCTGAAAATTGTTATTCTATATCTGCTTCAAATTGTCTGCAGTAGTACTGTTGACAAGTGAAATGTAACTTAAATGATATCACTCAACAAGGGCTATTGAAAATATTGATACAATTATTATTCTTCAAATACTCTTCAATTATTAAACTATATTTTATTATTAATTACTTGCTATGATATTTAAAATTAATTGCAAATTCTTTTAGTATGTTATTAATACATAACCAAATATATTGTAATGTTTATCAACTGCAATATGACTGGGAGTGCCCATGTGCACATGTCCCCATGTACAGTTATCTGAAGAAATAAAAAAAAAGGATGAACAGTTTGGCTTCATGCCTGAAAGAGGGACAGTGGATGCCATATTTGGCTTGAGACAAATGATGGAAAAGCATCGAGAGAAACAGAAAGGACTGCATATGGTCTTTATTGACCTGGAAAAGGCATATGATCGAATACCATGTCAAGAGGTGTGGAGGTGTATTAGAGAAAAGGGAGTTCCCTAGAAATATGTAAGAATCGTCCAAGACATGTATGAGAGGGCAGAGGCAAATCATAAGAGCAGTGTAGGCTTGACGAAAAGTCTCTCAGTGTATGTTGGTCTGCATCAAGGGTCTGCTTTGAGCCCGTATCTATTTGATCTGGTCATGGCTGTAGTAACCCAGGGTATTAGAGATCAGTCACCATGGTGTATGCTTTTTGCAGATGACATCGTGCTGTGTAGCAACAGATGAGAGGTAGTGGAGGAGAAGCTTGAGGAGTGGAGAAGAGTGATGGAGGATAAAGGACTGAGAATCAGCAGGAAGAAGACAGAGTATTTGAGGTTGAGAGATGATGAGGATGGGAAGGTCAATTTGCAGGGGGAGGTGTTGAAAAGAGTTGAAAAGTTCAAGTATGTGGGATCAACAGTAGCAGAGGATGGTGACCTAGAGTCAGAAATAACCCACAAAATACAAGCGGGATGGAAGAACTGGAAGAAAGTGTCTGGGGTGCTGTGCGACAGGAGAATAGGGATTAAGTTGAGGGGTAAAGTGCATAAGACAGTTGTGAGACCTGTGATGATGTATGGAGCAGAGGCATGGGCAATAAAAATGACAAAAGAGAAAAAACTGGATGTGACAGAGATGAGGATGCTGAAATGGATGTGTGGGGTGACAAGAAGCGATAAGATCAGAAACGAGGTAATCATAGGTACCTCAAAAGTTAGAGAAATATCAGATAAGATACAAGAAAGTAGACTAAGATGGTATGGTCATGTCGTTAGGAGGGATGAACAGTGTGTTGGGAGGAGGTTGATGGAAATGGATATACAGGGTAGGAGAAGGAAGGGGAGACCAAAGCATAGGTGGATGGATTGCATCAATGACGACCTGAGATCTAAAGGTTTGTTGGGTGATGAGGTATGGGACAGGAACATATGGAGAACACTGGCCAGAAACATTGACCCCACATAAAAGTGGAAAAGATGTAGACGAAGAAGAAGAAGTATTCATAAAGCAAATATGTGTGAGGTTAAATATTTTTTTTACTTTTTGGTATTTTGTGAAACTCAAACTCTAAGATGAAGCCATCTCTGTTTCAAAACCCCCATCCAATATTTGGGGGAGGAGTGTTAGAAGTGGGAGTAGCTCTTAGGAATATGAGACAAAAAGTCATGAACCTTTTGACCTAATTATCAAACCTGAATGACAAAATTCAGAATATGTATAGAGATATGAAAGAAAGCTTTGAAAGCATATAAAAAGAGAACGAACCCTTAAGAGAGATCATAAGACATTTAGAGGAGAGTAACAAGGAACAGAGGAAAGAGAGAAAAGAACTAGAAAAACGAATATAAATGCTGGAAAACAAGAACTAGAGGTCAGGATTTCTAAACAGAATTATAACAACAAACACTTGAGTGACAGCCTAAATGAAATAAATGTAAGTTCACTGTTCCCTTCTGAGAGAGAGAGAGATTGCAGCTTGGAATGTCCAGATAAAACATTGAGCAGCTTAGAAAAGATTTTCGGGGGTTGAATACGGAATATGATTGCGTTGCAAGGTCTTTCGCAGATGCAGTGAAGGAAAAAATGTTGCGGAAAAGAGGCAGTGAGGGAGATTGTTCTGTAAAATGAAGATACTGTTGACTACAAGGCAACAGTAATAGAAAAAAAATAAAAATGTTGTGATTGAAAGGGTAATCCAGTGATCAAATAGGCCCTGGATAAAAAAAAGTAGTCAGATATAATCTCAGCCATAACTGAATTCCAAGAGTTAACATTGGCAGGGAGACATAATCATAATAAGGTAGGGTTTTAAACCAGATAAGGAAGTCTGGAATAGCATGTGGTCCAGAGAATACTGAAAGCATTCAATAAATTGGTAAATATTCTAGGAAGGAAAAAGCAAGAATAATGGAAGTCACCTTTGAGAGAGAGGACAAATGTAGACAATTATTGATGAAGGTAAAATACCTAAAGGATGTTCAAGAATTCATAACAGTATTAATTAAACCATATAGAACACAGGAAGAGAAGGAAAGGTTCAAAAGCTTGTTGCAAAAATTGAAAGGCTAAATGAGGGAAGAAAAGAAGATAACAAAAATGGTTGATTCAGGGTTCTTCCAGCCAAAGGGGTGATAAAGAAGATAATGCTAGGATATCAGGGAATGCAGCCTCATTAAGAAGGCTGTACATTTATGCTGATGAGGTAGCTGGTAAGGCAATAGAATTAAAATATAAGGTTCACAACAATAAGGCAGATATAGGTAAGGTTACAGAGACTAAGCTAAGTGAAGACATAGTGCTGCAATTTTTCCTAAGGGCTTCAGAATATTAAGGACTGAAAGATCTGAGAGAAATGGTGGATGGAGAGCATTATTCATAAGTGAAAGGATTCATGTTGAAGAAATAGTCTTTGCTATAGATGATGAGTTTAAGAAATTTCCTGTTGCTCACATAAATACTGGTGCAGGGAGTATCGTAATAGTTGTTGCATATAACCCACCAACGACACAACAGAGGGAAAAGGTTTATAAGTAGAGTCATACACGTACTATCGAAGTTATAAACTCAATTGTTAACATAGCATGGGAGAGAATGTGTAGGATTTTAATATCGGAGATTTTAATCATAGAAAGATAGACTGGAGTAATCGTAACCCACACAGTTGGGAAAATTCATTTGGGATAAGATTCCTAGACTGTGTGCAAGAAAATTTCCTACACCAACATGTACTAGAACCCGAAGGCCAGGGGTGGTGATTACCCATCAGTGCTCGATCTCGTATTCACAGATAATATGTTTGATTAGGGCAACACTGAGTAAGAACTACTAACTGGAAAAAGAGACCACTGCGTGTTGTTGATGGAGTATATCATCGAAGATGTTCTGCCTGAGAACAGGGGCACTAGAAGGAAAAGAGGAGGAGCTAACTGAAAGGAAACTGCAACAATAAATATGATCTGTTTGCAGTTATTGCCTGGATGACCTTATTTACTAACAAATCTGTACAAGAGTACGAAATATTTGTGAGGAATATGGGAAAATAGTTACTTGTAGCATACCATCCATCGAAATAAGAATTATTAATGATAGAGAGAAATGGTTCCATTATGAGCATAAGAGAGCTTAGGTGTGAAGAGGCAAATGCTGGAATAAGGTATAGGAGGAGAAAAGGAATAGATGCCCGGGTGACTTACAAACGAGCAAAACATGATTACATAAGTAAAAAAAAAAGAGGCAGAGAGGGATAAGAGATGGATATTACCAGGAAGGTTAAAGAAAATTCCAAACTTTTCCACAACCTTGTCATAGGAGCTTTGAAGGTCAAAGAACAAGCTTAAAAGTTAATTAGGGCAGATGGAAGCATCACTGAGATAGATGAAGAGATCTGCAAAGAATTACAAAAGAAGTTTCATTCAGTTTTTTCAGTGGAAAATGCTCCACACCTTCAGGTTGCAGAGATGAGAGTTCATGGGCTGGTATTAGAGATCATCATCTTTTCAGCTACAGAGGTATGTAAAGTGTTGATGAAGTTGGATGCCCATAAAGCTACGGGTCCTGATGACGAATCCCTTTATGTACTTAAAATATGAACAAATGCAATATCAGTGATGCTATGCATCATATTTGAAAAGTCACTGGAATCTGGGGAGATTCCAATATATGCTGGAAAGAAGTAAACGTGGTATCTCACTTCAAAAAGGAAAGATAGGTTTCTTTGACCAGTATAGCCTGCAAAGTTATGGAGAAACTACCAAGTAAATACATATCTCTTCACCTGGAAGCCTTTGACTTTCTGGCAGTGAGACAACATAGTTTCAGAGAAGGTAAATCAACAGTAATAAATTTATTAGAATTTTATGAAGAAGTAAGCCAGATCTTACAAGAAAGGGCGGGCTGAGCAGATAGCATATTCTTAGATTTTTAGAAGACATATTATATGGTCCCCCATGAAGACGAATTAAGAAGCTGTAAGTAATGACAAGAATATATGGAAATATCAACAGAGGGTTAGTTTTTGGCTAGAAAAAGGTTAGTAGTGGGTTTCCACAGGGTTCCATTTTAGGGCCCCTTTGTTCATTGTATATGTATCTGACCAACCAGAATCCGTAAATTCATTTTTGAATATGTTTTCAGATGAAGTATAGATTTTGAAGAAAATAAAGACGAGAAAAATGATAGAGAACTTTAGAAAAGCCTAAATAATTAAGTGGCTAATGAAATTAATTAATTTAATATTCTGTGAGACTCAAATTCCAATGGTTCAAGTGCAAGAAGGCCCAAGTTTGGGTACTCAATAGCAGGTGAGGAGCTTCAAGAGACCATCATCATCATCATTATTATTATTATTATTATTATTATTATTATTATTATTATTATTATTATTATTATTATTATTATTATTAT
>JAXCGZ010017113.1:0-5000 GCA_037179515.1 Halocaridina rubra | reverse complement strand
GCGCCTTGACTTAGCAATCATAAGTCCTAGGTTCGAGTCCCGGTCGGGGTAAAAAATGATTCATGTTTTCACATATTTAATGTGCTTATTTGATAATTTCATGGCCCGAATGAGATTGGGAATTGAATTAAATGCTAAAATGAAGCCACGAGTGAGGTTGGGGAATCTGTAATATGAACATAGTGGCATTCAGTTAGAATGCGTTCATTCCTAAGTATAGCAGATATAAGCTATAAGGTTGGATTCCTTTTACCTTCTGTGGTGTAGTGGTAGCGCCTTGACTTAGCAATCATAAGTCCTAGGTTCGAGTCCCGGTCGGGGTAAAAAATGATTCATGTTTTCACATATTTAATGTGCTTATTTGATAATTTCATGGCCCGAATGAGATTGGGAATTGAATTAAATGCTAAAATGAAGCCACGAGTGAGGTTGGGGAATCTGTAATATGAACATAGTGGCATTCAGTTAGAATGCGTTCATTCCTAAGTATAGCAGATATAAGCTATAAGGTTGGATTCCTTTTACCTTCTGTGGTGTAGTGGTAGCGCCTTGACTTAGCAATCATAAGTCCTAGGTTCGAGTCCCGGTCGGGGTAAAAAATGATTCATGTTTTCACATATTTAATGTGCTTATTTGATAATTTCATGGCCCGAATGAGATTGGGAATTGAATTAAATGCTAAAATGAAGCCACGAGTGAGGTTGGGGAATCTGTAATATGAACATAGTGGCATTCAGTTAGAATGCGTTCATTCCTAAGTATAGCAGATATAAGCTATAAGGTTGGATTCCTTTTACCTTCTGTGGTGTAGTGGTAGCGCCTTGACTTAGCAATCATAAGTCCTAGGTTCGAGTCCCGGTCGGGGTAAAAAATGATTCATGTTTTCACATATTTAATGTGCTTATTTGATAATTTCATGGCCCGAATGAGATTGGGAATTGAATTAAATGCTAAAATGAAGCCACGAGTGAGGTTGGGGAATCTGTAATATGAACATAGTGGCATTCAGTTAGAATGCGTTCATTCCTAAGTATAGCAGATATAAGCTATAAGGTTGGATTCCTTTTACCTTCTGTGGTGTAGTGGTAGCGCCTTGACTTAGCAATCATAAGTCCTAGGTTCGAGTCCCGGTCGGGGTAAAAAATGATTCATGTTTTCACATATTTAATGTGCTTATTTGATAATTTCATGGCCCGAATGAGATTGGGAATTGAATTAAATGCTAAAATGAAGCCACGAGTGAGGTTGGGGAATCTGTAATATGAACATAGTGGCATTCAGTTAGAATGCGTTCATTCCTAAGTATAGCAGATATAAGCTATAAGGTTGGATTCCTTTTACCTTCTGTGGTGTAGTGGTAGCGCCTTGACTTAGCAATCATAAGTCCTAGGTTCGAGTCCCGGTCGGGGTAAAAAATGATTCATGTTTTCACATATTTAATGTGCTTATTTGATAATTTCATGGCCCGAATGAGATTGGGAATTGAATTAAATGCTAAAATGAAGCCACGAGTGAGGTTGGGGAATCTGTAATATGAACATAGTGGCATTCAGTTAGAATGCGTCATCCTAGTATAGCAGATATAGTATAGGTGGATCCTACCTCTGTGGTGTAGTGGAGCGCCTGACTAGATCATAGTCCTAGGTCGACCGGTCGGGGTATGATCATATATATATATATATATATATATATATATATATATATATATATATATATATATATATATATATATATATATATATATATATATATATATATATATATATATATATATATATATATATATATATATATATATATATATATATATATATATATATATATATATATATATATATATATATATATATATATATATATATATATATATATATATATATATATATATATATATATATATATATATATATATATATATATATATATATATATATATATATATATATATATATATATATATATATATATATATATATATATATATATATATATATATATATATATATATATATATATATATATATATATATATATATATATATATATATATATATATATATATATATATATATATATATATATATATATATATATATATATATATATATATATATATATATATATATATATATATATATATATATATATATATATATATATATATATATATATATATATATATATATATATATATATATATATATATATATATATATATATATATATATATATATATATATATATATATATATATATATATATATATATATATATATATATATATATATATATATATATATATATATATATATATATATATATATATATATATATATATATATATATATATATATATATATATATATATATATATATATATATATATATATATATATATATATATATATATATATATATATATATATATATATATATATATATATATATATATATATATATATATATATATATATATATATATATATATATATATATATATATATATATATATATATATATATATATATATATATATATATATATATATATATATATATATATATATATATATATATATATATATATATATATATATATATATATATATATATATATATATATATATATATATATATATATATATATATATATATATATATATATATATATATATATATATATATATATATATATATATATATATATATATATATATATATATATATATATATATATATATATATATATATATATATATATATATATATATATATATATATATATATATATATCTATATATATATATATATATATATATATATATATATATATATATATATATATATATATATATATATATATATATATATATATATATATATATATATATATATATATATATATATATATAAAATGTTTATTTAAATATATATACATATATATATATATATATATATATATATATATATATATATATATATATATATATATATATATATATATATATATATATATATATATATATATATATAATGTTTATTTATATATATACATATATATATATATATATATATATATATATATATATATATATATATATATATATATATATATATATATATATATATATATATATATATATATATATATTTATATATATTTATATACATATATATATATATACATATATATATATATATATATATATATATATATATATATATATATATATATATATATATATATATATATATATATATATATATATATATATTCCCACACTTACCCCTATCGGGATTTTCCACCAATAGGCTCCCCTCCTTCCTCTACATTTTTTTTTCTTCACTCTCCACAGCCCTGCATGTGGCAATTATATCTTTAAAGAAGAGGAAACATGTGCAGAGAAGGGAGGAAATTGGGGTTATATTACATCAAAAAAAGGATCGAGAGGGATGTGTCATGTCTTTTTCTCGACTGTTTCTCTAGTTTTTGTCATGTGCGGATGGTTAGTTTAGCTTGGCGCTGTCTTTTTATATGTCATGAATGTTTATTTGCTTTGCCATAACTGTTATTCTAGACGTCACTCACGTTTTCTCACAGTTATTTAGAGTAATCTTTTATATATAAGTGGGAGGAGTGAGAATAAGATGAGATAATGTGAGTCAAAAGCTCTCAAAAGAGAAGCATAAAGACGCTTTGTTAAACAGAGAAGACGTAGTATTACATACAACTATATACATATATATATATATATATATATATATATATATATATATATATATATATATATATATATATATATATATATATATATATATATAGATATATATATATATATATATATATATATATATATATATATATATATATATATATATATATATATATATATATATATATATATATATATATATATATATATATATATATATATATATATGGAAGGAAAAGCCCATTAAGTAAAACAACGAAAATATATATAAATAAAGTACTTATTAATTTCGTGACTTAAGCTGGTCACCTTCTCAAAGTACTTTGAGAAGGTGACCTGATTAGGTCACGAAATTAATAAGTACTTTATTTATATATATTTTCGTTGTTTTATTTAATGGTCTTTTCCTTCCATTTTGGACTGACAGTTCAGTGTTATTAATATATATATATATATATATATATATATATATATATATATATATATATATATATATATAAATATATATATATATATATATATATATATATATATATATATATATATATATATATATATATATATATATATATATATATATATATATATATATATATATATATATATATATATATATATATATATATATATATATATATATATATATATATATATATATATATATATATATATATATTTTCGTTGTTTTATTTAATGGACTTTTCCTTCCATATATATATATATATATATATATATATATATATATATATATATATATATATATATATATATATATATATATAATCAAATAAATACATTACATATGTGAAAACATGAATCATTATTTACCCCGACCGGGACTCGAACCTAGTACTTATAATTACTAAGTCAAGGCGCTACCAACTACACACCACAGAAGGTATAATAGGAATCCAGCCTTATAGCTTATATCTGCTATACTTAGGAATAAACGCATTCTCTCTGAATACCACTATGTTCATATTACAGATTCCCCAACCTCACTCGTGGCTTCATTTTTGCATTTAATTCAATTCCCAATCTTATTCAGGACAAACAATAATCAAATAAACACATTACATATGTGAAAACATGAATCATTATTTACCCCGACCGGGGCTCGAACCTGGGACTTATAATTACTAAGTCAAGGTGCTACCAACTACACACCACAGAAGGTATAAAAGGAATCCAACATTATAGCTTATATTTGCTATACTTAGGAATGAACGCATTCTATCTGAATACCAGTATGTTCATATTACAGATTCCCAACCTCATTCATGGCTTC
>JAXCGZ010017112.1:105000-134725 GCA_037179515.1 Halocaridina rubra | reverse complement strand
TATATATATATATATATATATATATATATATATATATATATATATATATATGTATATGTATATATATATATATATATATATATATATATATATATATATATATATATATATATATATATATATATATATATATATATATATATATATATATATATATATATATATATATATATATATATATATATGTATATATATATATATATATATATTTATATTTATATATATATACATTTATATATATATATATATATATATATATATATATATATATATATATATATATATATATATACATATTCCCCATCAGTCCAACCACTGAAGGGGTAAGCCAACTCTAATCTGTGCCAATCCAAAGTCCCAATACATGGAGTCAGTAATGTTATGTGACCACATATTCTAAAGCCAATGCTGAAGACTAGTCTCCGAAGAGGATAGTGAAAACGCAGATACTACCTATGGAATGTGATAAGCTGACGATAAAGAGGAGAATATTTTTCATCACTGAGGAATATAACTTACTCAAGGCTGCAAGACACTCTATTTCTGATATTCCTTTTAGTAAAGGAGACTATTGGAGGAGCTTTTTCTCTGCAGGCATATGAAATATCTCCTCAGAGACGATCGTTAACACGTATGATGTCTCTAATTTTATTTTTTATTGTACAAAGTTACATCCATTGCCGTTTTATGTGTCAATAATCATCCAAGTTCGAAAGGGGGTGGACAAAGACAGGTTGGAGCTGTGGAATTGCGGCTGGATGCCCTTCCTAATGCCCCGTGGTGATATCGATCACGAAATAGTCATTGCTCGAGTCGGGTACTCTTACCATTGAGCTACCGCAGCCCCCATAAAGTTATATTCATATTTACAAACATAGTACAAAGCATACATATACACTTAAGTATATAAGCAAACCCTATTGCAGTAAAGCGTTTTGAAAATTTACAAGTGACTTCGTCAGATCATACATTAAGGGGGGGGAAAGTGCATAATGACTTAGCCCTAGTTCTCTTTCACTTGAGTGACACTAAGCCCGATTTACACAGAAGATCCGGATTAATATGTAAGAGTACTTTAAGAAACGAGATCCACTCATCCCTGAACTCATAGATGTCTTTAGGTACCACGGATACAAAGTGATGAAGATATACGAAAGTTAGCTATCTTCAGATACCAGAGATGCCAAGCGACGAATATATACGAAAATTATTTGCCTTCAGGTACCAAAGATGCAAAACGGCGAAAATATATAAAAGTCAGCTGTATTCAGGTACCAGGAATGCAAAACGGCGAAAATATACGAGAGTTACTTGAGTCTTCAGGGACAAGAGATGTGAAACGACGAAGAAATACGAAAGTTAGCGGTTTTTAGGTACAAGAGATGCGAAACGACGAATAAATACGAAAGTTAGCTGTCTTCGGGTACCCGGGACGCGAAACGACGATGACGATATACAAATGTTAGTCTTTTTAATTTAGGATTGTTTTCTCTCTTTTCTTTTTTTTAATGCGTCATTAGGGGTATGAGCAATGCTCTATTTTATGATATATTAGTATTTATTTTTTCCTTTTCACTAATGCATCGTCTCTTTGCGCAATTCTTTTTAGAATGATACTCAGTTTCTCAAGTTTTTGTTTTTTGTATTTTTTGAGATTTAACAATTATTTCATTTTCTTATTACGGTGCACTGTTGTTGTTTTTTTTGCGTCTCTGTTTCTCAAACTTAACATTCCTTGCTGCATATTTTTTTTTTATCTAATGCATGCTGCATATGCTTTTTATTTAACCATCTATCAGATTCGATCATTTCTTTATTGTGAAACTCTTTCCATCAAGAATTATGTTTTATCTATTTGTTTATTTACCTATTTCTTCGTCTATTTATTTACTGTGGGAATTCTTCGGGAAAAAGTGCTGATATCAAGACAAGGATTTATTTTGTCTTTAAGACTGTTCTTAGATTGAATTTTAAACATCAATGATTTTGTTTATCATTTTCTGCATTCATATTCGCCTCATTCTGTCAACCAGTAGCTATCCTGCATCTTGGAAGCATGCTCTAGTTCAACCTGTTCCTAAGAAGGGTGACAGCTCTGTTCCTTCTAACTACCGATCTATTGCCCTAACCTCCTCTATTGCTAAAGTTTTCGAAACTTTGCTCAATGCTCACTTCTTGAAACGCCTTGAATCTAACTCACTTGTCTCCGATCACCAGTACAGCTTCAGCAAGGCAAGATCCACTGGTGATCTCCTGTCTTATCTTACTCATGTATGGTCATCTTCTCTGAGGAACTATAGGGAATCCTTTGTCGTCGCCCTTGATATCTCTAAGGCTTTTGACAGAGTCTGGCACAAGGCTCTGTTGACCAAACTCCCTGCCTATGGCTTTACCCTTTCTTTCTGTTCTCTGATATCCAGTTTTCTTACTGACCGTTCTATATCTGTAGTTGTTGATAGCGCGACATCTACCCCTTTCTCTGTTACCAGTGGTGTTCCACAAGGCTCTGTTCTTCCTGCTCTTCAATAATGATCTTCTACAATCCCCATCTTCCTCTCTTCTTCACGCCTTTGCTGATGATTCTACCCTACACTTTTCCTCTGCCTTTTCTTCACAACCTTCATCTGCTACTCGTAATGAATCTCGTATCACTCTTTCTTCTACTCTTAACTCCGATTTGCAGAGAGTATCTGAATGGGGCACTAAAAATTTAGATAAATTCAATGCCTCCAAGACAAAGTTTCTAGCTATCTCTTTATCATCTTCTCCTCCTGATAACCCTATTGTCTTCGAAACTAATGAAATTTACCCTCTTAACTGTATCAACATATTAGGAATCCATACAGCCTCTAACTTGTCTTGAAGGAATCACATAATCCCAAATTTCTAAATCTTCATCCAAAAAATTGGGGGTTTTGTTTCGTTTTCGTCATTACTTTTCCTCATTGCAGTTACTTAAAATTTACAAAGGTCTTATCTGTCCCTGCTTAGAATACTGCTCACACATCTGAGGTGCTTCTTCCTTTACTTATCTTTTTGATAGGGTTGAATCTAAGGCAGTCAGACTCATTAATGATCCTTCTCTTACTTCTAACCTGTATTCTCTCTCTCTTCGCCTTAAGGTATCTTCCCTTTCGCTTTTCTATCGCTACTACTTCCATCGCTGCTCTGATGAGTTGGCGAGTTGCGTCCCTCCTCCACTGCCGAGGCCAGTGGAGGAGGTACTGTGTGGAGATTTGTAGCTCGCGGATTGGTCGGTGCAGCGACTGCTTCTTCCCATCTACCTCCAGACTCTGGAACTCTCTTCCTCCTTCTGTCTTTCCTAATTCTTATGACCTTTCATCCTTCAAAAAGCAGATCTATCGTCATCTCAGAGCCTAGTCCTCCATATCTCTGGGTCCTCTGTACTTTGACTGTTTTTTCTGTCTGTCATTTTCCTTTGTGTGACATTATCTCATCTCTGCATTGCCTTTAACCTTTTTCTTTTCCTTCGTCTTGGTATTTTCTCGTGCCCCGGCCTTTATTGATGAGGGTAGTTTCTGCCTGTCCCGGTGTCACACTCTTAAAAAAAAAATCTGACAGACATTCATACGTGTTCCGCTCAGCTTAATTTTCGTTATTGTTAATAAGCTGAATCGTTTTGATAATGCCTCGTTTTATGTTTTTCACTTGGTCCCCATCAGAAAGGGGGTGGATACAGATATATGGAAGATAAGTAATTAAGTCTGGATGCCCTTCCTAACACCCCGCATTTGGATCGAACAAGCGATACCTGCTTCCCAGCTCGAGCTCTCTACCAGTGAGCTATCTCGACCTCCTTTTATTGTTAATATGCAGAACAATATTCGTGGCTTGTTGCTAAGCACACTTTACTTATTGTTCCGTTAACATAATCATGTATTTATTTGAATTAGTCCTTCGTAGAAGTTCAGTTTGTCAAGGGAGAGCGTTAGTTTAGTGGTTAGAATAATCGACTTGAGACGTGACAGACCAGCAATCGAGCCCATTGCGAGACATTAGAAAAGGCTTCCAGCCTTGATTCCCCAGCTCCAAATCTGTATATGACAGCCCTCATAATGGGAACGAGTAGTGAAACATAAAACGTATATTATATTAGCTAAAGTAGGTTCATATAAATATATATATATATATATATATATATATATATATATATATATATATATATATATATATATATATATATATATATATATATATATATATATATATATATATATATATATATATATATATATATATATATATATACATGCATACATGCATACATACATACATATATATATGTATATATATATATATATATATATATATATATATATATATATATATATATATATATGTATATATATATATATATATATATATATATATATATATATATATATATATATATATAAAGTCTCTCTAGTATACACGAGCATAGGGTGTTTTAAACCAATCATCGAGGGGCATAGTTGTTTGATTGATGATGCTTTGCTAGTGACGCTAGAGGAGTTTTTTCTTTTTTTTTTTTTACTCCTACCTTACTATATCCACTTTTGGCGCCAAGATCTGCTTGAACCTCTTCACAGCTCTACTGCAATTCCCTCGAAAAGGGGGGAGGGGTGCAGAAGGGCTATTATGTGAAAAAAGGAAATATCATAAGTCACTTATTATACGTATTTTGAAATACCCTTTTCCAAGTACCGTTTTCATTTATATTTGGAAAGAATGCCCTGTATGGAACGGGGAACAAGAGGACGGAGAGGCTAGGAGCGAAGAGGAAAGAGAAGGAGGTGGCCAAGAGAGAGGAGGAGGTGGTCAAGAGAAAAAACAGTGAGGAGGAAAAGCCAAGAGCAAAGAGGAAAGAAGAGGAGATGGCCAAGAAAGAAAAGGATGTGCCAAGAATGAAGAGGAGGCGACAAGAGAGAAGAGGATAGGAAAGGTGATGGCCAAGAGTGAAGACGAAAGAAGAGGAGTTGGTAAGTAGAAGTATAAAGCAATGGTGAAAGATGACGTCTTCTTTCCGAGAAGAGAAGAAGAATGCTACAAAATTTGCTGGTCACTTGGACTCGAGTATAGTGAACAGAAGGAATGGCTATAATAACAAAAGGAGAAATTGCCGAAAAGAAGAGACTAATGTCTGATACAAATTAAGGAAACTGAAAAATTAATATATATTTCAAAAGCAGTATCACGGAAGATGGAATAAGAATTGTTGATAAAATGCCGACAGAAAAGATAGAGTGAAGAAGTATAATGGAAATTATAAAAGAAAAAAAAATACTTGAAGGAAATAAGGGAAAGATATTAAAAAGAAATATAATATCCATACAATAATTAAAGACTTAAGGATGGAATAAGGAAAAATGGATCGAGATATCGCTGTTTATCATTATAAATAGCAATAGCAACATCAACAACCAAACCAAAACAATAATGTCATTAACAATAACAAAAAAAACAGTTGTTCGCTATAAATAAACAAATAAAAAAAATTTACACTTTTATCTACTGTTGATGCAAACATGACATTCTCCGTATAAGAATGACATCACATGTAGTGAAGGAATGCAAATATGCTCGCAAACAAGAGGAAGGCATAGAATGTGAAGCATGCCAAAGGTGCAAGCGGTTTCTGACTGTATAATGGAGAGAGAGAGAGAGAGAGAGAGAGAGAGAGAGAGAGAGAGAGAGAGAGAGAGAGAGAGGAGAGAGAGAGAGAGAGAGAGAGAGAGAGTATACAAATGCTAACAATAAGTGATAGTCCACGAAGAATGCTCTCGTACAATACGGGCGGTCAGATATAATAATAATAATAATAAGACTTTATTTCCAACGTACATTGGGTATTCAAATATGGGTGTACTATTAAAATTTACAAGTAAAATCTTCCTTTAAGAGTAACTTCTTAAGATTATATTTAAAAGTATACACTGAACCAGCATTTTTTAGTTCTCTGGGAAGCTGATTATATAAATGAGGTCCACGAATGTTTATATCTCTTGAGCCAATATCAGTTTTAGACCTTCGTACTAATAAATCTTCCCCTTGACGGGTAGTTAACCCGGTAACTGAGCTTACTGTAGAAAAATTATACAAGCAATCAGGAAGATTGTTTCTTAGTATATTAAAAACAAAGGTACATATATCAAAAACATATTTATCTCTAATCTTTATCCATTCTAGATCTTTTAAAACAGGAGAGATGTGCTCGTATTTTCTTACATTGCCAACAGCCACTCGTGCTGCAAAGTTTTGTAACTTTTGTATTCTTTGTAATTGAGTCTTATTTGTACATCCCCAAACTTTGAGACAGTAATTAATTAAACTCATAGCTAAGGACTGGACAATTATTATACGAGTTGATGTTTCAAATGAGTCTTTTACCCTATTTAGATATATTAGAGTACCCATTACTTTTTTATAAATTTCATCTATATGCATTTCAAAATTCATGTAACGGTCAAAATAGACACCTAGGTTCTTTACCGAGTTCATTGGCTTAATGATATTACCGTTAAAATTTATATGAAGATTGTCATCAACTTCTGATAATAATTGTCTGGATCCGATAAGAATAGATTGGGTTTTAGTTTCATTAAGTAACAGACCATTTTTTAGAAAGTAACGTTTAGCCATATACAAAATTTCTTCTGCTCTACGAATAATATTTTCTAAATCATTAATTTCTCCTTCAATTAAGATTTGAGTATCGTCAGCATATTGAATGACATAACAGTTAGGTAAATATTTTACTAGATCGTTTACATATATTAGAAAAAGTATAGGTCCTAGGATCGATCCCTGAGGGACCCCAAACAATACCTTCTTGCGACTTGAAACTACATCTTTTATTCTGACTGACTGATAGCGGTTTTTTAAATAGTTCTCGAACCAGCTTGGGTCAATGTTCATTTTTTTGCATTTTTCTAATAAGATGGTATGGTGTACACTATCAAAAGCTTTAGAAAGATCGAGTAGTAGTAGCAATGATATTTTCTTATTATCTATATTTTTGTATATTTCATCTGTTTACAGATTTATAAATTTGTACCAGGATTAGACAAGCTAAATTGGGATAAAATGTAAACAGGCTATAGTAGATAACTTTATGGGGGAAAAATACGCTATATATTGGACTGTGTGTGCGTTATGTGCGTTTTCATAAATGTACTGGAGTTTTTCCCAGGTAGCTGATGAGGACCACAGCAGGCGGGCGAGTACTCTATCTGAAGGGGATCACCATCATCCAAGGCCTTTGCCCTTTCGGCCTCTCGGCCACACTCTCCCACGCCCACCTCCTGTACCTTGTCGTTGGTGGAGCGCAAGGAGGCAGGTAGAGGCGCTTATAGGTAGATGACCAAGAAAGAGAACGAAAAGGATGCTATTGGGCAAGAAGGTAGCGCAGGGCGTGATATTTTCAGGGTGTTCTGAAGTGACACTACCTGGCTGTGATCGTATGGTTGGCGGAGGGAGGGGTGTCTGGGTAAAGATGTTATCAAGATTTGGTATTGGGTGGCAGCTCAAAGACTGTGTTTGAGAGAGAGAGAGAGAGAGAGGAGAGAGAGAGAGAGAGAGAGAGAGAGAGAGAGAGAGGAAAGGTGGTGGTAGGTGGGGCATGGTGAGGGTGGGGGGATGTCACTACACAACGCATCCGGACTGCCGCCTCGCCCGGTAACTTGATCTCCGGCCTCCTGTCACGACCCACGACACGAAAAACTACCGCCAAGCGAACAGGTGGTGGAGGGGGCTGAGGAACTTTGGCACGCAGCCAGGGAGGGGGGTGGGCGCGAGAGGATGGTGGCAGCAGGTGGTGTTAGAAGGCCGTGTGGTTTGTTTCAGGTGGGATCAACCAACCCCTACAGACCCAATCTCCACCATGTTCCATACCCCCACATCACCAAACCCCATGGCCCCACACCTTGCGGCCCGATGCTCCCAACGTGGCCACAACCCAGGGCGTGGGCCAGGGAGGAGGAGCATGGGGCCGCCGCCGCCGCCGCTGTCGACCCGTGTGTGGTCTGAGGGGCCGTGTGGTCGCGCCCACCCTCGGGCCAACCGCTGCCCGCCACCACCACTACAAACACTTTGATATCATCTACCTCAAAAATGCTTCGCTCACTCTCTCGTGCTTATAAGTAACCTTACCATAGACGATCCCTAAGTACAGTGCTTATATCCCGGGACATGGATCGACAAGGAATGGCTCCCTTTGTTTAAAGAGACTCACTGAGGATAGGAATCCGTTGAGAAGGCCCTTGGGGGGTGAGCGAAGGGCTGTGGAATGAGCGCTATTGGCTGGGCAGGTGTAGTAGAGGTAGGCATCGGCGGCGAGAACCAACGGAGTCAAGCAGTCTAGAGGGTCGACGGACACCCCAGTTGTACTACGGACGTCTTTTCAGGCAAACCACCACCACCTCCACACCTCCTTGACCCACTGCTCCTGCTTCGCTACTATTACTACTACTACTACTATTTCTGCTGCTGCTCAGGCTATATAACATCGCTTCGCACGGCGACCGAGAAGAAAATTACTTTGATCTTTGTCGTTAGATCAAGTCTATTCAGCTCTGAACTATATCACACAGAAGAAGATTTAACAGAATTTTAAAGATATATAAAAGACTGAGGAGCTGTCTTGAACACGTCAACCATTTGGCTCCATCTCCCAAACAAACAGTGCTATTTTCTCTGAAAACATGTGGATACCATCTCTATAACGTCATTAAACATGTGGAAGATGAACAAACGCCTCGTTGTAAATTTGCATCATTTCCCAACGGCATTATCTCTAACACATTGTCGAGGAACAACCAGCGTAACAGTTTGTATTTCGTGTCTTAAATAAATATTGTCACGTCATTAGAGGCTACAGCTAGTTTCAGAAGATGTCTCAAGTAATATCTAACCAACTATGACACTGTCACGAATATTTAGAGATAGCACGACTTTTAATATCGCTTCGAGTAGCACCGTCAACCCGTACCAAGGAGGCGAAGCACAGTATTACTTCTTAATATATTTCTAAGCACGTCACGAACATCTCTGTAATATAAACACTTCCCTCCTCCCCACCAGTAAATTTAACAGTGAATTCCATTACGTACAAATATTTCTCACGAATGCGTATCTACAACGTTCCCATTGCGATATATCCTATTTTAACTGCAAGATTATATCTCGACTATAAACAACACAAATGAATCAATTTTTTTTTCTTTTTTTTTTCCAAAAATCAATACAATGCTATGCCATCTGTGTCTAGCAACGTCTTATCATCACCATCTCGATTAACAATATCGATTTACAACGACAATATTATATCATCACAACAAAAAACAGTTTATTGTAACAAGAGCCATTTCTCTACAACATACCCCATGTACAGGAGAAAAGAATAACAGGGGATAAGAAAATCCAGATAAGAAAAAAGAAAGCAAACGACCGAACAAATCGCCAAAGGGTCTCCGAGTGATTTTTTTTTATTTTTTAGAAGAAATCTTAGTTTAATTTGTCATCTCCCCTTTTCGATTTAATTATTTTTCTTCGGACTCGTTCCCTCCATAACTAGTGCACAAAAAAGATAAAGAAAATCTACAGAGTACTTCCCTGGAAGTCTCAGTCTGTAGACTTAACATGTAGACTGCTGTAGTCTTCTCTTGTGTTAAGCGAGTCCTGTAGAAACAAAAAAGGTCATCTGTATAATTACTTTCTAGGCTTAACGGTGTGTGCTTTTTTTTCTCTTTCTCTCTCTCTCTCTCTTTATCGGCGCCCTAAAAAGTTATTTGGGGAAGCGTAGTGTACTTAGACCAAATACAGCTTCAGGAAGAATTGGGAAACCTGTTTCGAACAGACTCCGATAAGAAAACAACGCTTTTTTTACGTGAAAAATGCGGATTTATGTGTAAATCAATTGTATAAGAATTATTACATATTTAGGTGAAAATACCCTAACATCGAAATGAAGCAACAGTGACGAGTGAGTACAAAAACACCTCATATTCTCAAAAGAAGAAAGCGTAAGAGTTGACTTAATAATCTTGTGCGTATTTTAAAGTGTCCGAAGCAAGATAAAATAAGAAACAACGAAAATTTCCAGTAAAACCATGTGGTCTGTGGGCTGGTGTATACTATGAGTACCCCAGGTGAGTAATAAAAGTGATATACTTATGCTTGAGTTTAAAAGAAAATAGAAGTAAAGAATTATTTTCAGCACTGGCAAATAATAATAATAATAATAATAATAATATTATTATTATTATTATTATTATTATTATGATTGTTGTTGTTGTTAGTAGTAGTAGTAGTAGTAGTAGTAATATTACTCAAGTTCCGGGTACATAAGACTGTAGCAATACGCTTTTCCTTAATAAATACCAAACCAATATTTAAGTAATATATGATTCACATGATTCCTAGAACTCGGTTCGCTTACAATCACTGTTATTGTTGGTAATGAAGCCTTTGAGAGAGAGAGAGAGAGAGCTGGTAGTGAAGCTTTGAGAGAGAGAGAGAGAGAGACGACGTTTTCTTTGAAATATGACGCAAGGTCCTGCAAGAAACGGCCCTGAGAGCATCTATCACCCCAGTTGCGTCACCGCACACTTCACTCCTTGTTTGTGTTTTGTACCGTCTGTTAAAGTATTTTTTTCAACTAACGTTTAAGCCGACCGATAGTTATAGAAGGCTGGTAATAATTGTCGGAATGGGAGTGAGTCTTTCAGTACGAAACAAAAAGAATAATGAAATTAAAATTAAGGTTATGCGCATTGAGCGAATCAACACTCAGCTAAGGGTCAAAACAACTTGATATATTTACTTCTTGTTTCTATATAACACTATGATAATGATAATAATAATAATAATAATAATAATAATAATAATAATATTATTATTATTATTATTATTATTATTATTATTATTATTATTATTATTATTATTATTATTATTCAAGACGAGAGGTGGTCATTAAAATTTAATACTGCCACAAGCCGGAAATATTATTATTTAGGTAATAATAATCAAAATGGGCAAAGAAGAGAGAGAGAGAGAGCAGTATTTAATGATGGCTTTTAGAAAAAATACAGGTACTTAGATAAAACTATTACAACAGCTGTCTTTGTACTGTGCATGGCAGGTATTTTTCGAATTATAATTATTACTGAGGTCTTTCTTCATCCTTGTCTTAAGCTTTACCTCATTTTCATATGGGGTCGCTATTTCTTGCTAGCCTTTTCCAGTCTCGCGAATCCTATTTCCTTAACCTCTTATACCGTATATCATTTGGTATTATAATGCTTCCATCGTTTCTTTGTGGCCATGAACAATTGCTCATGAAATCTTGACGATGTGCTTTATTCTTCAATCGTTTTTCATGTCTGCGAAGAAAGTGAAGACGACCAATCATCAATACCGAAATAAAACCAATCTGAACGCTAATCTAGGGAACCGTGGAGACTGAACCACGTGGGTGGTTTGTTATGAATGTTTTTGCATCCCCTGTTGACGAGAAAAGCACAACAGGAGCAAAGGCAAGGGATTTATCTCAAAAAATTTAATGTGATTATAGAGATACTGCTGTTAAAAAAAAAAAATTACCGTCAACCTAGCCAATATTAATTACAGCGGATATAACCTGAATATATTAAAGTGTGAGTAATTTACCATTAGTATCAGCAAAAGCTATTGTTCATGTCACATCCAATACCACCAGAAAATCTGTTTCCCACATTTTAACGTGTATGTTTTCTGCATATTTATAATGATTTTTTTTCTAGCAAGGAAAGCGTTCATTGTAAATAAAAAAAAAATGAAGTCAAAATTATGCTCCAGAGCATAAGCTGATTCAAAAATTGCTGAAAACACGTGTCTGAGACGATATAACTAAACATGTTATCAGCAGATAAATTAAACTTCGATAAAAGATTTTTTTTTTTTTACAGCATATGCCTTAAACAAGAGTACGAATTAATCACAAAAATATATACGGACTAGATTAACAATTTTAACAAATTATTGTTATCGATTTCAGGCAGACCATGTTTACCATGCGCCTATATGAACCCAACTATATATATATATATATATATATATATATATATATATATATATATATATATATATATATATATATATATATATATATATATATATATATATATGATCGATTAAAGTAGGTTCATAAGTTCAAATTAGTTCGAAAATATCACTGCTTGGGGGGATGTTACTAGGCCTATATATCAGCGTTATAGTTTGGGGTCTATGGCAGGTTTATAAAACTATTAACGGCGTTAGTTTATTGCTTCAATTCCTAATATGCAAAGAACTCCCAATTTTGGGATGTCAATAACCAATAAAAAATAACTATTTATTGCAAGATAGAAGAAAAAATCTCTCAGTCGCTCCCTCTTCTTTTGATATAATAAACTGACCGAAAATGGCCTAAAGAGCTGGTGGTTAGAGCCATGTGTCACAGGTTCCTCATTACTTTGCGACGTCATGATAACGAATGTTGACTGTCTAGTTTAAACAGCACCTGTATAACTATATAAATATTTCTGTTACTTTAAAGATGTCGTTAACAAATTGTTAAAAGTTTTTGCTTTCACAACTAGAAGGAAGATGTACTCCTACTCCGTGTGTCAAGATAATTTGCGACATCTCAGTATAGAATGTTAAATATTGAATCCACGAATTATTGTATCTTTTTTTTAATCAAAGATTCATTTTACATCAAGTATATTTTGAGGATTATAGAAGATGTTATGTTTTTATTGGGTAGGAGGTCAATTTGTCGACTTCACTGGAATTCCCGTCCCCCCTCACACCGACCTCAGGGTTAAGTAAACCAAATTTTATATAAAACAAACTCCCTTTGATGTTTGTGCTCAAGCGTACATCCTTCCCCTTTATATAAAATCTATATTCTATAAGACATGTTACACGGCGTAGTCTATATGTAGACAGGTAGACAGATACGACAGGTAGATTATTCCATTTTAGAAACTCAACAACTCAACTCCATCTCAATGACCCACTAAGGTCAACACAGCATCCCATTTGAGTGGACCAGCACTGTCAGTCAGTCAGTCAGCGACAAGTTCAGTAGACAGCGTTGAGTCTTAGGACAATATATCACTAATGTAAACGAGTACTATAAGCAAATAAGTAAAAGAACCATAATAGATGGATTGAGATATATACTGTATTTAGATAAACAGATAGTCAGAAAATGCTATATAGAGTAGAAGTATAAATGAACACAGCATAATTTGTTTCTATATACATCTACACCGAATTTTCTGGCGTATGCGCTACAAACCTCTTATTATCCCTTCACATCTGACAAGTCACATCACTCCATCTATTTTTCCTTTATTTTATTTTCTTGGTGCCCGGGCCCGATGAGAGCATTTTTCTTTATCCGTCCTTGTGTCACACTCATGAAAAAAAAGCTATTTAAATATCAACAGCATATACTCCGGAACACCTGAGAATACATAACTCAAAATTGAAACCAACTAACTCCTTCTCTTGAAACTATACACAAAAATCACCTGGATTGTTATTATTCTTCTCTCAGTTTGGAGTAGGAAAAAAAATAATTATGGATATATATTTACTTACTGACTCCCGTGTTGATAATTATTAGCTCTGTAAACGATCATAAAGTCTTGTTGGAGTAATATATTTTCTTATATCATCCAAACACCGCTGCTTAGAATTACCGTACAGTTTACATTTTGATAAAAATATAAATGATAGCTCTTAAATTTTTCCAGTGACTAGAATGCTTCTATTATGAAAAGTACTTTATATATATTTGGGAGGATTGAAGAGGTGTTCAAAGTACATGTCTAAAGAGAATATCGGCATTAGACAACTCCCGATTTATTTCTTCTTTTCAATTTAAGTCACTATTAATTCCTAGTATTTGAGATGGACGAACGAAGTTGGATTCCCTTACTTATGCCCCACAGAATGCTCTATTTGAGCTCTGTCACCACCAAAGATGAGTATTCTAACCATTGCGCTACTGTAGTCCTCAGACGCTTCCCGAGGTGTGATAGAAATAATCTTACTAACGAAATCATATTTGTAAGCGGTGTTAAAGGATTGAACGAAGGAATGGGTTGAAGGTCAATAAATTTTGCCTCCCTTGATTTTGCCATTTTTCCCCTGGGTCACTCTTTATTTATTTATTCAGATAACTGTACATGGGGACATGTGCACATGGGCACTCCCAGTGATATTGCAGTTGATAAACATTACAATCTATTTGGTTATGTATAAATAAAATATTAATAGAATTTGCAATTAATTTTGAATATCATAGCAAGTAATTAATAATAAAATATAGTGTAATAATTGATTGATGGCAGAAGAGCACTCTGAGATTATTTATTAAGAGTAATAATATTATGGTTTACATGTAGTAATAGCAGATGAGCACTCTGCAATTATTAATTAAGAGTAATATTTGTAACAATATTTTCAATAGCCCTTGTTGAGTGCTATCATTTAAGTTACATTTCATTTTTCAACAGTACTACTGCAGACAATTTGAAGCAGATATAGAATAACAATATTCAGGTTAGAATAATAAGTAGGTACATATACATATGCATGCATTAATTAGATGAGCAATAGAAACACCACTGGGGCTTCATAGTCATACATATCAAGGAGAGAGAGAGAGAGATTTTGTGGTATTAATTTCAGCAAAAGGAGTTATTCGTCCTTACCACAGCTAAAGATGCATGCATACATGCATACTCATACACATCATTGTCATCTGAGGGCAACACAGCAAAGGAAAGTGCATGTAATTAATCGCATATACGTACACATATAAACCTGAACATACATACATACATTCATACACATAAGCACAGTGCCATATAATGGAAGATAAATTTGGAAGAAAAAGAAAGAGAAAGACTGAAAGCCCTTCCCCTTCTCTACCCTTCAAATTATGTACATGAGAGAGAATTACGTCATTTAATCCATTATCACTATTATCACAACTATTGCTATTATTATCATGATTATTATTATTATTATTATTATTATTATTATTATTATTATTATTATTATTATTATTATTGTTATTATTATTATTATTATTATTATTATTATTATTATTATTATTATTATTATTACCATCATCATTACTACAGCTTTTGTATATAGATAGAGTTACGAATCAAAAGTAGTAATAATTGATACATATAGACATACACATACATATATATACATGTATATATGTACACACATATAAATATAGATGAGCTCCTGAGGGAGGGGGCTAGAATACTTCTTCCATGTTCCCCTTAGTGTCTTAAGAGTAGACTAAGTGGGGCGGAGCGAAGGGAATGAGAGACCCCCTCTCTGTACTTTCTCTTCCTAGAAAGTCAGAGCATTATTCCTTTACTCAGCCACTCACCTTATAAGGGCAAAAGTGGCTTATGTATATAAAAAGGCATATGAGAGAGAGAGAGAGAGAGAGAGAGAGAGAGGCATTTCCTCCACCTTTCCCCATTTTTTTGGTAATTTAAATATGTTTAGATAGGGTAAAAGAATTACATTTTCAATGTTGGGTGTACACTAAGTATAGGATATAAGTTCTGGGTCGCAAAAGTGCACACAAAGTTCAAAGTAGCTCAGACCAAGAGGTCTGAAGTCCTTAAGCTTTGTGCACTCTGTAATGTAGTGTACTAAATTGTTCCCACCTTCACACTCACTTAAATGGCATTTTGAGTGTTCTGGGTGCTTTCTGCCAGTTTTCTCGCACTTCACCTCCCATATATTTCTATAACCAAGTCTTATGCGGGCAGCAACTCTATCGCAGTCACCTGTAAGCATTTTACCCATGCTGTATTTGTGTCTCAGCCTTCTGAAGTTTTCGTAATGTTAGATCGAACAGCTACTTACATGTTGTGTGAGTGTAGAAAGTTCTTGCTCTTCCATAATCTCATTATACAACATTGTTTTGAACTGAGTCAGTGTGGTTATAGATTCAGACACTGAACTCTCAGTTGCCATTTTTGCCAGCCTGTCAGCCTTTTCATTTCCTACTATCCTAACATGGGAGGGTACCCATGAAAACTTAACTTGGAGTTTAAGTTTTGCGCAGTTAATAAGAGCCTCTTGAATTTCAGCCATGTGAGTTTTGTAGGAGCTTTTTAATGATCTCAGTGACATTAGCGCACTCTGTGAGTCACAGAATATGATAGCATTTTTATTAGCACTGAGAACATGTTCAGTAGCAAGTTTTAGTCCAACAATTTCATATTCGGTGATTGATGACCACTTTGGCATACTCAGTGCTCTGTCAAATATTTGCTGCCCTTCAAAATGTTCATAAACTATAATGCTGCACCCAGACCCTCCTGTACTGCTTGTGTGAGACCCATCAGTGTAAATGCAGAGTGTTCCATTGTTATTTGGGAAACTAGTTCCAATAAAGACTTCAATGGAAGAAAAAATTGGGTTTATGTAAAAAATAGCGACCCCAGAACACTAAATATCCCCGTACATTGTTAAGCGTCAATTTATCCTAATCTTAAAAAAATAAAAAAAATAAAAAAAATAAAAATAACATAACTGTACCCATTAACTTTAATGTTATGGGGGTTGCTAATCTTTACTTGATTCAAAAATTGTGTGTGTGTGTATATATACATATATATATATATATATATATATATATATATATATATATATATATATATATATATATATATATATATATATATATATATATATATATATATATATATATATATATATATATATTGGATCAAGTAAAGATTAACGACCTCCATAACATTAAATATCCCCGTAAATTAATGGGTTTGGTTATGTTAATATTTGTGTTATGGGGTCCCTAATCTCTACTTGATCCCAAAATTGTATATATATATATATATATATATATATATATATATATATATATATATATATATATATATATATATAATCAAATAAGCACATTACATATGTGAAAACTTGAATCATTTTTTACCCCGACCGGGACTCCAACCTAGGACTTATAATTACTAAGTCAAGGCGCTACCAACTACACACCACAGAAGGTTAAAAGAAATCCAACCTTATAGCTTATATCTGCTATATTTAGGGATGAACACATTCTATCTGAATACCACTATGTTCATATTACAGATTCCCCAACCCCACTCGTGGCTTCATTTTCGCATTTAATTCAATTCCCAATCTCATTCGGGTCATACAATAATCAAATAAGCACATTACATATGAGAAAACATGAATCATTTTTTACCCCGACCGGGACTCGAACCTAGGACTTATAATTACTAAGTCAAGGCGCTACCAACTACACACCACAGAAGGTTAAAAGGAATCCAACCTTATAGCTTATATCTGCTATACTTAGGGATGAACGCATTCTATCTGAATGCCACTATGTTCATTTTACAGATTCCCCAACTCCACTCGTGGCTTCATTTTCGCATTTAATTCAATTCACCCGAATAAGATTGGGAATTGAATTAAATGCGAAAATGAAGCCACGAGTGGGGTTGGGGAATCTGTAATATGAACATAGTGGCATTCAGATAGAATGCGTTCATCCCTAAGTATAGCAGATATAAGCTATAAGGTTGGATTCCTTTTAACCTTCTGTGGTGTGTAGTTGGTAGCACCTTGACTTAGTAATTATAAGTCCTAGGTTGGAGTCCCGGTCGGGGTAAAAAATGATTCATGTTTTCACATATGTAATGTGCTTATTTGATTATTGCATGACCCGAATGAGATTGGGAATTGAATTAAATGCGAAAATGAAGCCACGAGTGGGGTTGGGGAATCTGTAATATGAACATAGTGGCATTCAGATAGAATGCGTTCATCCCTAAGTATAGCAGATATAAGCTATAAGGTTGGATTCCTTTTAACCTTCTGTGGTGTGTAGTTGGTAGCGCCTTGACTTAGTAATTATAAGTCCTAGGTTGGAGTCCCGGTCGGGGTAAAAAATGATTCATATATATATATATATATATATATATATATATATATATATATATATAAATATATATATATATATATATATATATATATATATATATATATATATATATATATATATATATATATATATATATATAATGACAGTGACATCAGGACGGGCAAAAAAAAAAAATAAAATCTGCCCTCATCGGGCCTTGTCACTAAGAAGCAAGGCCCGGGCATGAGGAAAACATTAAGATTATGGAAAAGTAAAAGATTAAGGACAAGGCAGATATGAGGTAATGATACTCAGTAGGAAAAGGATAGGCTGAAAGAATAGTTTAAGTACTGAGGACCTAGAGCTATGGCAGGAATTAGCTCTGAGATGACGATAGGTCTGTTTTTTGAAGGAAGATAGGTTATAAGAATTAGGAAAGACAGAAGGAGTTATATAATTAGAAAAGACAGAAGGAGAAAGAGAGTTCTTGAGTCTGGAGGTACATGAGAAGAAGCAGTCGCTGCACCGACCAGTCCGCGAGCTGCAAATCTCCGCACAGTACCTGTGAGACGAGGTCGTTTGGTGAGTGTTACGCGGCCTCGGCAGTGGGGAGGGATGCAACTCACCAACACATCAGAGCAGCGATAGAAAAGAAAAAGGATTGATACTTTATGGCGAAGAGAGAGAGACTTTAGATTAGAAGAAAGACAAGGGTCATTAATGAGTCTGACTGCTTTAGATTCAACCCTATCAAGTAGACCCTTGTAAAGAGGAAAATTAATGACGAAAACGAATCAGAACCCCCAGTTTCTTGAATGCAGACTTAGAAATTTGATTATGTGAATCCTCCAAGACGAGTTAGAGGCTATATGGATTCCTAACATGTTAACAGAATTAATCAAGAGGGCAAATTTCGTTAGTTTCGAAGACAATAGGGCTATCAGGAGAAGATAAAGAGTTAGCCAGAAAGTGTGTTTTGGAGGCATTAAATTTGTGACTTTTCAGAAGTGAAAGGATTATAAGAGATGTGTAACGAATATCCAAGAAAATTCGGTGTTGATGCAGGCGTAGAAAAAGAACCGTAACTGTCATGGGCAGTCCTATTCAAGTCCAAAAGACCTTTCAGCTGTAGTATCACAATGCGAGGATGGTGCCATGTCCCAGCTTACTACAATATATATATATATATATATATATATATATATATATATATATATATATATATATATATATATATATATATATATATATATATATATATATATATATATATATATATATATATATATATATATATATATATATATATATATATATATATATATATATATTTCTTCATGAAGTAACAACAATATTAACTTTGTGTCATGTATTTAAATCTAATCATTTTTTTTTCTCAGCTGAAGTCTTTAGTCTTCGGTATAAGTTTACACTGGCATGTAAATTAAAAAAGAAAAAGAAAATTCAGAACTTTTGCGATGTAATGTATCTTCATCACAATTTGTGTCAAAATTAATCCCAATTTGAATGAAGATGAGAGCAAAAGTGTTGGAGATGGGGAATAAAGACTGGATGTTATTCCTAGCGCCCCGCGGTGGGCTCAACCCAGTGAGTCGCTTCCCTCCCTACTCGCGTGGTCATCCATTTCGCTATAGCAGCCCCCCTCCCCCGACCATTGCTATAGAGATATTCCCATATTGAAATGTCAAATTTGTGTGCATAATTGTTCTCTCTCTATTTTTGGGTTCTCTGATAATGCTGGAATTGCTATAATATTTGATCATTTATAATAATGAATAAATGTATATTATACGAGTGTTAGTTAAGATGCAATTAATAATAATAAAAAAAAAGTGTGTGGCTTATGGTTGAGAAATGGCTGTGCAACTTAAAAGAGGAAATGCTCAGTGATGATGGTTTTAAGTGTAGGATGACTCAAGTGAAATACTTCTGAATACTTGTAAAGACTTGGTTAACTCATCCCGAATAATGCGACCTAAAAACAACGTGTTGATCCTCCTTCTATCTACAGAGCTTCTTCTTCACTCGTTATAACAAGAAGAGCGTCTCTTGTCCATCTTTACAATATCGAATAAATTGTTTATTATGTTATAAGACAAATAAGACATAAAAGATTGTCTAAGGGAAATAGGGAGGGGAAGCGCGTGTTCTAAGAAGACTTGGGGAAGTCTAGGGAAGGGAAGGGAGTGATAAGAGTCATGAGTAAAGGGAGATAAGAGAAGAGAGGGGGGGAGGGGGAGACCGGTGTGGAAGGAGAAAGAACAACTATGACGTAGGCAAAGAGTGTAGTGTAAGAAGCGAGTGGTCGTGGAAGGTCTCCTGAAGGCCGTTTGAGCGGCGTTCCCACGGAATCACTTTTTTTTTTTCACCCCCTTCTCTTTCTTGTCATAAATGTTTATGAAGCAATTTATAATACGTTTGACGTCCGGGTTAAAAGTGATGTTTAGCCTACAAACAAAAAAACGTTTTCTTTTGCAAGAATTAATATCCTGAGGAAAGGGAGCCAGAATATTGACCTCGTGCTCCCCTGAGTGTCGTTAAAGTTGACTCAATGGGGCAGGAATCCCTTCCTCTCTATTTTCTTGCCGCAAACAGTCAAGGTATTTTGACTTGATTCAGCCACCCCCTTGTAAGGGGGAATATGGCTCTTGTATACAGATAGATTAGACATTTCCAGTGAGAAAAAAATTTATATACACATATTCAAGTCAACGTATTAACAAAAACTCTGATGTCCGTCTTTTAACACTTATCGCAAGTTTTATTTATTTTGTAATATTCCAGAAATATTCCATAACTCATTGCTATCCATTTTTTTTTTCAAACTTTTCCTCCTATAATCACTATTCCGGAAGTGATTCATTGATTTAACTTCCTCTATTCGCAAGAAAAAATATTCATCATCATCGGCTGTGTCTTTTGCTTCTTGCAATAATTTTCGTCTTTATATATTAGTGTTATATTTATTGTCATCATAATTCTGGCCCAAATTCTCTTAGAAATTTATTTTCTCATATTTTTTAAGTCAATAATATTATGATTATGAGTTCTGAATAACATTTATATGCGCTACTACTATTGAGGTTTACTACCACAACTACTACTACTAGAAATTTGAATTTATTGCTGTTGCCTTTAAAGTGTCTGTTGCAATGCGTGCAATGAAAGTAAAAAAAAAATCTATCAAGCAGCTTTTACGCCGGCTTATCATCTGTTACAACATCCAAGGTCGTAAGGTCACCTCTGCAAGTCAGTTCCAGTTGGACGCTCATATGTAATACTGTACTTTGGCATACGCCTCTC
This sequence comes from Halocaridina rubra, assembly GCA_037179515.1. Lineage (NCBI taxonomy): Eukaryota > Metazoa > Arthropoda > Malacostraca > Decapoda > Atyidae > Halocaridina > Halocaridina rubra. The sequence goes on along the minus strand of JAXCGZ010017112.1, from coordinate 113,415 downwards.
TACTGCTTCCAGAATTTGGTCACGAACCCGGGTATCATCCAAGAGAAGATCATAGCGGATGCACAGCTGCCAAATATGATAAAGTCACCTTCTCTGAATCTAGGCTTAAAGTACGAGTTGTGACTCTATGTATAGTCTAATGGAAGAGTAGACTGTCTCCTTATTCCTTATTAATTGCGCGCCTCTTTTTGTCACAGTTGGTCCCCATTCGAATGGGGGTAGACACAGACGTGTTTGAACTAAGAGATTACGACTAAATCTCCTTCCTAATGTCCAGCGGTGGGATCGAATTTATCCACCTACTCTGTATTATTATTTACAAAAGTGTCTCAGTATTTCCTGGTGTATTAAAATTCAATTAAATGGGGTGGAGTGAGTGGTCTGGAAATCCCCCTTCTTTGATCATTCTTCCCCCAAAGAGTCAAGCTTTTGCATTGACTCGGCCATCCCTTATAATGGGGATTATGGTCTCTGATTTTAGATTTTATGTAGACTGTATGTATGCGCATGTACGTATTCTGAGGCTGGAATTTGTCAGCCTAATTACACGTAACAAACCTACAGGCCAACATATGTATGTTCGTGAATACTGTACTATTGTGTAATAATTTGTAGGTATCTATATACAAAAACCATAATCCCTCTTATCAGGGGATGGCTCAGTTAAAGTGAAAACTTGACTCTCTGTGGGAGGAGAATACAGAGGAGGGGATTACCAGTCCCCTCGTTCCGTTTTATTTAGTGGACTTTTACGATACACATGGCAACACGGAGGAGATATTCTTGCCCCCTCCCATCAGGGGGAACTGTGCAATAATATATTACGCCTATTATTTTCTAAAATTACTACTTCTACTACTACTACTAATAATAATAATAATGATGATGATGATGATAATAATAATAATAATAATAATAATAATAATAATAATAATAATAAATAATAATAATAATAATAATAATAGCAATAATAATAATAATAGAATTACTGAGTGTCCAACGGGATAAATGTATGATACAATTAACCATTTCTCGTACTATACATAAATTGAAGCCTCTGTAGTAGAAGCTCTTCAGGCAATATTTTCTATATTAATTGGACATGGAACGACTTTTACACAGCCATAATTCAAAACAATATGGATATCAGATAATGATAACTAGAATATAAAGCAATTCAGAGAGGACAGCCCCTAGACACCTCCATCACTCGGTCAATCTTCATCCAGTGTATGTCTGCCATCAGCCTCTCGACCAAAGATCATCATTCTCCAATCAGTCTTAGTGGAGAGTAGATGACGCGTGAGACGCACCCTCACTACTTTAAAATATTAATTTTATGAGCATAAAAACTATGATTAGTTAGGTGCATTATACCTAGTTTTTTTGTAAGTACTTCTGCTGTATATTAGAGAAGGCTAGTCCATCATTTATATATCAATCGGATAAAATAAACGTAGCGGTGGGCAGAAGTACGTAGGAATAAGAATAATTTTGAAATGACTTTAACAACTACTGTATTTCCCTAAGATACGCATTCAATTAATGGGAGCAGAATCTCAATTGCATTCTTGGGGATGTCAATAATCATTATTTATTTTCGTTTCCGTTTTGTAATTATCTTCCTCTCTCTCTCTCTCTCTCTCTCTCTCTCTCTCTCTCTCTCTCTCTCTCTCTCTCTCTCTCTCTCTCTCTCTCTCTCTCTCTCTCTCTCTCTCTCTCTCTCTCTCTCTCTCTCTCTCAAAATTAAACGAAAGCTTGAAGTGATCATTACATAAATAAAGCTTTTGTACTGCTGATCCTACGAAGTAAGGTTTAAGGGGGGAGGGGGTAAAGAGCAAAGGAAATTGATAAAAGTGAAAGATAAGTGTGAAATGGAGAAAAAAGCTTTGAGGCGAGAGAAGCAAAAATGTAGAATCAGTATGCTAGATAACTTGAAAATGATGTACAAATAATAATAATAATAATAATAGTAATAATAATAATAATAATAATAATAGTAATAATAATAATAATAATAATAATAATAATAATAATAATAATAATAATAATAATAATAATAATGAAAGAGGAAGAAGAAGAAGAAGGAAAAGAAGAAGGAAGTAGAAAAACGTGGGTGGGGTGGATTAGAAGGTAAAATCAAACGAAGGAATTCTTAATGAGAGATGTCATAATACTGATTAATTTCATATTTTCCCCCACCTATATATATATATATACATATAGATAGATAGATAGACAGATAGATAAATAGATAGATAGATAGATAGAGAGAGAGAGAGAGAGAGAGAGAGAGAGAGAGAGAGAACACACATAAGAAAGCATATATGTACTGTTCAGGCTTCAAGAATCCCACTCAAAATAGGAAATCTTTTTGTCGTGTTATTCGTTTCGATAAAAAATGAGTAAAGAATGAAAATTGTAGTGATCTAATATCAAAATTTATAAAGCGGTATTATTTATGAAGAAAGCGCATCTGTGAACTCGGTTTAGAGATGATAAAAATGTTAAACATTATTTAAGCACCAGCCAAGAATATAATGATACATGGTCCTTAGGAAAGTTAACCACATCTCTCACTTCGCTTCAAAGCACCGTTTCCATAAATATGCTGAGTGAGTGAGTGATTGTGTGAGAGAGAGAGAGAGAGAGAGAGAGAGAGAGAGAGAGAGAGAGAGAGAGAGAGAGAGAGAGAGAGAGAGAGAGAGAGAGAGAGAGAGAGAGAAAGCTTGTAACTAATTAATTTTTTATTTAAAGGAAAATTTGACGTAGTCTTGCCCTCTCAAATTCTTGTTTATTTAATTTCGGCGATCCTGTTGAGAGATGAATATTACTGAACGCATCGTGAAAATATTGTAGTTTTTTTAACCAAAAGAGCGAAACAAGGATAACATTTATTTCATTTGATACGGTGGGCTCAAGCAGGCACTGTAATTTACTCATACTTATATTCTATCGCTAGAGGATATATTCCTATTGTATTTTGTTGTTGATGTGTTGATGTTGTTGTTGGTTGTCCTTTTCTGTGTTACCATAACTCTCCATTTGAGTCGGAATGGAAACAGAGAGGTCGTAGCTAGGAAATCACAAGCAATAGATAATATTCATTGGTGAAAATTGGCGATCGTTAGCCCAAGCGACGTCACCTTTACGGAGAGGAGTAATAGACAAGCTAGTTGGGAGGGGATTAAAGGAGGAAATGAGAAAAAGAGAGGGGCAATTTATTGCAAATTATATTAGAATGAACAATAATATGAGTAAATAAATAAGGACCAGGGTAGAGGAGAAAAAAATATGGACTTTGGGGAAAAGAAACGAGAAGATAATAGTTAGAACAGTGGTTCCCAACTTTTTTTTTTTTTTTTTTTTTTTCCCACCTAAGCATCTCGAAAATCCTGATGCCCCCCTGTGACATATACACGCGAGGTGTGGAGGCGGAAAGTACCTTGTGTACCAGTTACACATGTACATACATACTTACATATGATATTTTTATATATGCATACTGTATATGCACTGTATGTATTAACTCGCACACACACTCACACTCACACAGACTCACTAGAAAAAATAATCACTGGTAATAACACATTCTCGAATTGCCTCCCTTAGAAATCAAATTGCCTCCTGTGGGGCATGCGCCCAAAGTTAGGAACCACTGAGTTAAAGGATAAGAAAACAAGGGGGGGGGGATCTACCACGAATCATAGTAAGATGTTTTGGAAAATGTGTAGATTAGGAAGAAGTATAAGGGTAGTAGGAAGAGTATGGAAGTTAGAGAGAAGGGAAGAATTAAAGGATAATAGAATCAATATTAGGAAGAAAAATTTATGCGGAAGTACATTATTTATTTTCATTTATGAGTGTGAAACCGGGATAGGCAAGAAAAATCCCCTGAGACGAAGAAAAATTAAAAGTTTAAGGACAAGGCAGAAATAAGAGTATGATACACAATAGGAAAGACTGAAAGTAAGATTAAGGCCTGAGATGACGATAGATCCGCTTTTTGAAGGATGAAAGGTCATAAGAATTAGAAAAGACAGAAGGAGCAAGAGAGTTCCACAGTCTGGAGGTGGATGGGAAGAAGCATTCATTGCACCGACCAAGCTATGAGCTACAAATCAGCTCACACTACCTATGAGATGAGGCAGCTTGTCGAGTGCTACATGACCTCGGCAGTGGGGAAGGGAAGCAACTCGCCAACTCAACAGAGCAGCAATGGAAGTAGCAACGACTGAAAAGAGAAAAGGGTGATAACTTTCGGAGAAGGGAAAGAGTATCCTGATTAAAAGCAAGAGAAGGGTCATTGATGAATCTCATTGCCTTAGATTCAATCCTATCAAGGAGATAAGTATAAGAGGAAGCACCACAGATGTGTGAGCAGTATTCTAATCAGGGATGGATAAGACCTTTATAGATATTAATTAACTGAAAAGAGGAAAAGTATTAACGAAAACGAAACAAAAACAAAACAGTTTTTAGATGTGATTTAGAAATATGGATTATGTGACTCCCCCAAGATAAGTTGAAGGCTATCTGGATTCCTGATATATTAATAGAATTAAGAGGATAAATTTCGTTAGTTTCGAAGACAATAGGGCTACCAGGAGAAGAAGATAAAGAGATAGCCAAAAGCCAGAAACTGTGTCTTGGAGGCATTACATACAGCTAAATTTTGGATGCTCCACTCAGATACCCTCTGCGAACCGGAGCTGAGAGTAGAAAAAAAACTGATATGAGACTGATTGCAAGTACCAAATGAAGGTTAGAAAGAAAAGGCAGAGGAAAAATGAAGGGTAGAATTGTCAGCAAAGCAGTGGAGAAGAGAGGAGATGGGAACTGAAGAAGATCGTTGATGAAGAGAAGGAATAGAATAGGTGAAGGAATAGAGCCCTGTGGAACACCACTGGTAACAGGGAATGAGCTAGATGAGGCACCGCCAACAATCACAGATATAAAATGGGCAGAAAGAAAACTGGAAATCAGAGAGCAGAAAGAAGGGGTAAAGACGAATAGGAATATAAATAGTTTAGGAAGAGCTCAGTCAAACGATGAACAATGACGGGTTAGGAGAAGGAAAAAGGGGAGAATAAAAACGAAACACTAGGAATTCTTTGCAGTGTGAGTAGGAATTATAGTAGAGGAAGATTCAGTGGGGTGGTAGAGGAAGTCGATGGATGATGGGGAAAAAGGAGGGGTAGGGGGGAGGAGGGAGATCACAGGAGTCAAAATACTACTACGGCGTCCTTGAGTTACCTTGGGAGTAGGGAGAGGAGGAAGAGAAGGTTAGTATTTTTGTCTCCCTCCGACGATGACCTCTTGAAAGGAACGTAAAAGAAAAAGAAGAATAAGAAAGAAGCCGAACATCCCAGCTGCCGCCGTGGGCATCGGGCAGTGGAAGAGGATCGTTCGGTAATTTACTACAATTATCCATTATCTATTAAATGATATTTTGTAACACTGGGTTGCAGAGTACAGTACCTTCGCGGCCACCCGTATTACAGGATCTTCTTCTTCTTCTTCTTCTTCTTCTTCTTCTTCTTCTTCTTCTTCTTCCCAGTTCTCGTAGCTTTGCCAACTAAGAAAGAAACATATGTATGAAACAAACTATGTGTCTTCTGCAAGACTCTAAAAAAAAAAAATAGTTATATGCAGCTCTAAAGATTAATAATATTAGTGGGTATTATATCCCTGTACCGCAACTGTACAGATAATATATTGTATAATTCCATAACTGCAAAAAAATAAATAAATAAATAAATAAATATATATATATATATATATATATATATATATATATATATATATATATATATATATATATATATATATATATATATGTATAATCTTTTGTAAAAGTATGCAGCTTATTTGTAATTCCGACTGCATAGAAGCTCCTAGCGATACACCATCACGAATTTTTCAAGCTATGTACTAAAAATATCCATATCACGAATTGGTTACTGACGTCCTTGAGGCTTTATCAAAAACTTTGACCTTTGTGTAAAGGGACGGGTTTACCATAAATAATTACCGTCTAGGAAAAAAAGTTACATCCTAAACATAAATTTGTGTGTAGAGTAAGAAAAGGCTGTCTTGACAAGAGAACAATCCTTTGTTATTACTGAATGCGAAGGTGATTAGCGTTACTATCAGATCTATTTAGTCTCGCTGGCTTTTTCAGGAGGTCCCTAGGTGAACTCCCTAAGGGGGCTACTTCAGTATATTTTCTTTAGTTTCGCTTGCTTACATAGGAGGTTCTTAGGTGAACTCCACAAGGTGGCTAGACGGTTTATTCCCTTTAGTTTTGCTTGCCTTTTCAGGAGGTCCTCATATGAACTCCCCAGGGTGGCTAGTTCAGTATTTCTTTTTTAGAGTAAGTAGTGGCGTCCTTCCTCTGGTAGCAGCCAATGTCAGTTAGGTGGGTTATGTGTACACCACTAGATGGGTAAAGTCTCCGGTGGAACAGTATGTAAGAAAAAAATTTAGTTGAGAAAGGGTAAAATAAATCCCTGTCTCGCATCTTTTAAGTAGAAAATATGTGTTATACATGGGAATCCTGAGCTCTTTATGCATAATATATGTAATAATGGTAATAATTGTGATCATGCTGATGTTGATGATGATGCTGATGAATGTGCAGACTTGTTAATCTTATTCATAATATTACCAACTTAGCCAAACAAAATGAATTCTATAGTCTTGAGCTAACATTAAGCAAGACATTCATGAATTCTAAAATTTAAAAGTAATAAGTCCAGTAAAGCCTTGAAACATATATTTATCATATTCAAATGTCAAATAAAAAAAAGAGACTCTCATGTTTAAGTTCAGTGTATGACCAAAGAGACAATATTATTAAACCGATTGCGCGCGCATAAAGTTAGATGGGCGTACAAAAGCCTGAATAGACAAAGCAGACAAAGATGTGACTACAGTTCTTTGTTACTTGAGAATGCGAAGTCAGTTTCGTCATTTGTATGCGTCCATGCGGCGAGTGTCGGAAGGCTTAAATGCATACTAAACTTCGTGTCTCCGGGAGCGAACAGGTGTGTGACGAAGAAAAGCTGCGTGTTGAAAGAGGATTGACTCAACATCTGATTACAGTGGCGTTAAGCGCAAAAGGGCTCTCTCTCTCTCTGACAGCTCAATCCCCTCAGAGTCCAAGCGCTCACTTACAACATCTATTATGGCGAACCTCGTACGATAAAACTTAACTTATGAACTTACGTTGTTATAACATTTATTGGCATATTATTTTATCTTGCAAATATTCCATCATGCCAAAGGATAAGCGCCCTAGCACACTGCAATCGCAAGAAAAAATCTAAAACTACTCGGGAATAGAGATGCCAAAAAAAAATAGTAATAATAATTGCGATAAATATTCATATATTCTCAGTAGTTTAAAGATTACATAGAATTGCATACATGTTTTAGGCTGCAAATTATACTTCGTATAGTTTACCTAATAGTAAAGGAATCCTGCCTGATTTGGCCGCTGCATGAAAAAGACAACTCAAGGTGGTGCAGTCTACATACGTCCAAGACAAATATAGAGGGTTAGTGTCAGAAAGGGCACCCGAGCGTAAGATTGTCCCAGAAGCAAACACTAGTCTACACCAAAGGCAGCACCAGTCATTAAGAGACTAGTAAATACCAGCGAACCCATATAAACAAGAGAAGGACTTCAGATAAAGAAGAAAGAGAAGCGAGTTGGTGAATACGGCCGTCTGCGAGAGATTAATAAGAGGGTTTTTATCGTAGAGGGCAGGCGCTTTCTTTCAGCAATTATATTGATGAAGGGTATGTGTGCCTGGAATACCCAATGTCCTGCGATGACGTTTCGGTCTGCCAGATAAGCACGTCTGAGAGAGCACTGAGTTCGGCGCTGCATTAGTTGGCAAAATATACTCTTGTTTGGGTCGCCTTCTGACTATAATTGGAGGTTCGGCATTTATGGAGAGAGATCTGATAATATTTTTAATCTTGTTTTCCTTATACAGACTACGTATTACTAATACTACTGGCAACACTATTTCTACTGCTCTCATTAGATTTCTATATTTTTGTCATTCTTCCTACTGAAGGAACAAGTTCTTCCTAGCTTGAGCAGGTTGCCGGTAATGGTTTTTAATATGCAAAGTTCTTTGATTGTGAAACAAGAGGACAACCGCTCAAGCGCACTTTCTCCTTCCATTTTTCTTTTATTAAACTTCTGCAATCATATTTATATCATAGCTACTACTACTACCACTACCACTACTACTACTACTACTACTGCTACTACTACTACTACTACTACTATTATTATTATTATTATTATTATTATTATTATTATTATTATTATTATTATTATTATTATTATTATCATTATTATTATTATTATTATTATTATTATTATTATTATTATTA
>JAXCGZ010017112.1:100000-102500 GCA_037179515.1 Halocaridina rubra | reverse complement strand
TGCATCGTGGAATATTATGACTCCTTTCCTTCTCTACTCCGTTTAGGCATTCACGGACTCGAAGCTTAATTGCTTTTCCTAAACAATTTGCACTCTCCCGGGAGTGAAGAGGTCCATTAGTATTCATCTTGTCTCTGTAAGCATGTAAGCAAGCGTTTCAGGCATGTGCATGCATGCATGACGGCAGTGATTAAGGTTCATCTTCAGCCTGTAATTTTATTAATATTTTGTAATCACACATTTTGCTATTAGTAGTAACTTTCGGCTCCTAATTATAATGATATTTTGCATTTAAATTTAATGTAATTATACACAACGCTATCACAGTATAAACGGCTCTCAAAAAACAAATGGTAGTTCGTGAAAATTATAAATAGGTGTGAGGCAATACAAAAATCAAACTAAAAAAAGGGGGAACAAAGGTCATTTTACCACTAAAATCGTAGTAAAAGGAAATATTATAGTATATCTAATACTTTTTTTTTCTTAATTTTGTTTCGTCTTATGAAGGCTAGAACTATCGGCAAGGCACTAAATTATTATTTCTTTTCTCATTTCTTAAGCTAAAATTTATTTACTTATTTTTTATGTAAATACACCCTTCGAGACTCAGTAAGTGCTAAAAACTTTTCCTCAATTTTGTTTTCTTTATAGCAAGGATCACATGTCTAAGATCCAGAAATGGATTTTTTTTTCATGTCCACAGAGAACAGATGATGGAATGGATAGACTCCATGAGAAGTAGACTTAGAGAGCTCGGTGTTTTGACACCGAAAGACAACCTCTACAGTAAAGAGCCTGAGGGTCTTCGTTCTCCTCTTCTTCGGAATCCAAATTCTCCGTTGCCACCCACCCCAACCTTCCAGTTCCCACCGCATGCTCTCGAGTTTCGAGGTAGGTACAGTACGCTGTCCAAAGAAAGACTAGATCGGTGATTGTTTCCCTTCCTAGTACAGGTAGATTTGATAGTAATGTTGTACTTCATGTTGGAAAATGTCTTCATCCCCCATAGCAATGCACTCGATTTTCGAGGTGCATACACTCCCTACAGCAAAATGGATTGGGAATAATTTACTCTTATCACTTACGATAATTTCCATACAGGTATTAAACAGCGAAATCACGAAGAATAAACTCAATATACGAAATGTGTCGAAATAAACTTCCATACATGAGTTTGCTGAGTACTTTGAAAACATCCAGCACCGCGTTGCAATTGTTTGACAAATTCGAAGTCGGTATTTCTGAATGGGAAAGCATCCCCCTACCCCTCTTTTACCCCTCTTATGTGAAAATCCGAAATACATATCCGTTCCTGAACATGATCCTACAACACTCTTGACAGTCCATAAATGTACGTAAGGGGGGGGGGGGCTATCGACTGCACCAATGAAGGTTTAAATGAGAGGAGGAGGAAACCTTTCTGCGATCTAAAAAAAATATGAGTGAAGTCATCGGTATTACGTCACGGACCCACTTTCCTACTATGGGCTGGGACGATGGCTCCTTGCGAAGGACTTTAGTTTTGGCAAATGTGACCGTTACCCTGATTGAATGCCCTTTCTAACCTCATCCATAACAGTGACATGGGGACAAATGCAGCCTAGTGGTTAGAATAATAGACTTGGGAGTTGACAGACTTGCGATTGAACCCACCGTTGGCCGCTAACTATAAGCCGTTTGGAATTGCATCTAGCCTTAATTCCCCATCCTTAGTCTGTCTGTATCCACCCCAGTGATAGAGTTTAGTAGTGGATTAGTAAATACACACACCCATGGAATGAGCACAAGCGAAAGAATATGCATGCATATGCCGGTTGTATGGCTGTGTGAACTGTTTCATATATCCTACCTGTTCCCCATTCGAATGGGGGTGGATACACACATGTAGGAGGTGGGGGGATTAATGTTTGATGCCCTTACTAACGCTCCGCGATTATTTTGAACCGGTGTTAGTTGCTACTTAACTCTCGCGTTCTACCACTGAGCTACCGTGGCCCCTCAGATGCTCACGTAAATAATGGGTAAATGTAAATTAACGAATAAATAAATACTGTAAATAAATAATAAATAAAATGATTAATTTTATCAAATAATTTAAATTTAAATTAAATTAAATTAAATAAATAAATAAATAAGATGAAAATGAAGAGTGTTGCTTCGCAGGAAACGGGTGCATTACTGAGCAATGCACCACCGGAGGCCTCAGGATGACCACCCATTTAGTCTCTCGTTCTTATTCTATCGCTTTTTTTTTTTCTTTAATGGCATTCTCATTTTCAATCTTGCATCTGTTTCCTTCTGTTCTTCTTTCTCAGTATTCTATATTTATTTATTTAGTTTTTTCTTTTACCTCTATTTTTTCCTCTATTTTTTTATCTTTTATTTTTAAGTTTTCCTCATATTGTCCTATTTTTTTGTGAACTTTACTATCCATTGTTTTTTTTTTCTCACTACTTTAGCTATTGCTTCATCATTTCGACTATCTTTCCCTTAGATT
>JAXCGZ010017112.1:95000-97500 GCA_037179515.1 Halocaridina rubra | reverse complement strand
CTATAGATATACTTAATTGTCTTTGCAAAATATATATCTGTAGATGTACGTAATTATCTTCGTAATTGACTTTGCAGTATGGCATCTTATTACATTTAAAACCAAAAATAATTATTACTTAAAAACTCTTTCATCTGATTATTTCAGACGATCTTCTCTGAGGGCATCTCTGCCGAGCTCTCCAACGACACCTGCAGGAGGCTCAGGCTCTTTAACCTTTCTGAGGTCACCACCGGGTCCTCAGGTAAGAATCCTATGTGCACTCTCCTCCAGCTTCTATATCTTCATTTTTCTCATTGTCTTTATGTTTCACTATTAGTATTTCAAATGGTGGCGAATACCATCAGTTCAAAGCGTGTAAATTATTAGGTTAATTTGAGAACCAGTAGTCAGTCACTCCTAGAAACTAATCAAATAAAAACTCGGAAAAAGACCAAAATTTTTGTTACCAAAGTCTATTTTTCTGTACTTTTTTTTTTCGTAGGGTTCAATCAGTCTGAGCTCCTTTCCGTAACGAAAACGTAATGAACTGTAATACTGTCAGCATCTTTCATTCATGGTATGATTTTGTGGTTGCAAGCAAAAATATAAATAAAGATAAGTGAAATAATACTATCCTTGGTACTGTCCGGATCTCTTGTGCAATTAGTGTATCTAAATTGTCACGTTACAGTTTTACATTGCAAGGAAACCCAACTGTAGAACTTTACTTGAAAGTAAACCACTCCCTAGATATCTTCTACTTGATTAGATCATTTTTTCGAGTACAACCTCAATGATTTGAAATCATTGAGTTATTGGAAGATGAAAGAATTTTCATGTACTATAATGAGGGTCCTATTAGATGTCGTAACAAACCCAACTTTTAGACTGCTGATTATGTTAAAATCATTATAAAGCGCATGATTATGATTTTTTTTTCCTAACTGGACCTCTTATCAAGCACAACCATTCGTGTAATCATTTTGAGTCATAATTATTATGAGTCATACGATAATGACAATGAATTCTTTATACAATGACCTTTCCGATATTAAGTAAATGTATGTAAATAATTGCGTCATATATACAACACTAATGGATGTGTGTTTTATCACCAGTGAGCGTAGAGGTTAGAATACTTGACTCGGGACGTGACTCGCTAGCGACCAAGCCCACCGGGAGGCGTTAGGAAGGGCATGCAAACGAATTCCCCTGCTCCAGTTTGTTTGTGTCCTTCCCAGTAATGGGGATTAACAGTGACACAAAACGTAAAAGAAAGAAAGAAAAAAAACTGAATGGTTTTGAGGTCAAAAATCTACGGAAAAGATGGTCCTAAAATGAAACTCGTCTTTTAGGAAAACTTTCTAATAAGACGAACATTATTTTCCTGGAAAAACATGTAGGGTACAGTTAGCAGACTTTGCTTATACACAGGCAATTTTTGTAGTTTATTTTACAATTATCCTTATCCTTATCATTATTTATATATATCAGAGTATTTTGAAGAATTGCATTTTTCAATGCAGGAACATATAGCACACACCTAATACTTTATTAAATATTACGCTAAAAAAAAATAAAAAAAACCGTGAAACAGTTCATCATTATTGATAAGGGTACTTATTTTCCAAAATTATTAAATACGTTGATATATCTATATGTAATAGAATAGTATTTGCGTAATTTACTCCAAAAATTTCGTTCCTTCCACTTCTTAAAGAAGAGGGAAAGAGGGAACTCTTGGGAAGTTAGCGTCGCTTGGGAGAGTTTCGGGTAAATCAACATAGCGTAAGTTACTGCGCGTGCTACATAGTACTATCGTATTCCTAAACCTTGAGTAATAATGAAATCCTATTGCTGTTACGTAAATCAGCCTGAAGACATTATGAAATCCCTCGTATTCGTCAATAGTCTGAAGGAGAAATAATAATATATCTCCAGATATTAATAGACATTTTTTTTATTTATTCAGGTAACTGTATATGGGGACATGTGCACATGGGCACTCCCAGTGATATTGCAGTTGATAAATATTACAATCTATTTGGTTATGTATAAATAAAGTATTGATAGAATTTGCAATTAATTTTAAATATCATAGCATGTAATTAATAATAAAATATAGTGTAATAATTGAAGAGTAGTTGAAGAGTAATATTTGTAACAATATTTTCAATAGCCCTTGTTGAGTGCTATCATTTAAGTTACATTTCACTTTTCAACAGTACTACTGCAGACAATTTGAAGCAGATATAGAGTAAAAATTTTCAGGTTAGAATAATAAGTAGGTACATATACATATGCATGCATTAATTAGATGAGCAATAGAAACACCACTGGGACTTCATAGTCATACATATCAAGGATTTTTTCGTTCTTTTATGAAGCCTTCCTTCTCGTATAGTACCAAATTTCAACAACAACAACGATCAAATTTATGGAAAACTGTTTAAGAATCCGTTCTCCCCCCCCCCTATTTTTCATCTTGGAATATATACCTCCCCAGAAAGATTTTGTT